>VZZY01009897.1:229507-277754 GCA_013400335.1 Eurystomus gularis | reverse complement strand
GGCTCGGGCCCTGGGGCCCGCTCGGCCTAGGCCGGTGCTCCCGGTGTGGGTCCCGGAGTTGGTGGACGGAGGTTTTATCACTTGCGCCTATAAATACTCCGGCAACGGCACCACTGCCCTCAAAGTTCTCCATTAGCAGCCCCCCCTAGGCCTCATTCCCACCCCAGGAGACACTCATGTTAGTGTTGATGCTTTCTTTGATCAGCCCAAACCTGACTGGGCACAGGTGCTGCCTACAGGAACACTGCCAACCACTGTTTATTCTGGGGACAGGCGCCACCAGTGTTTTGGTCACACTTGCAGATCAGAGAAAAGCGCAGGAGTTGTTGCTTTTCCTTTTTGAAGCAGCGTGAGGGACGTCATTCTTCATCTAGATAGGCAAAGGCAGGCCTTGGACTGTGTTGTGCAACTGATAACAGTGGGAACCCAGCAAGGCTGAAAGAAGCAGTCTCAAGCTCTCTTTGCTGCTGATCTGCATTAAATAATCTGTTTAAGAGCACACTAAGAGATACAAGACAAGTCTTTCAGATGTGAGGATTCTGTTAACACGCACACATGGCCCCTCAAAATGCAGAGAAGTAGTGAGTTTTGCTTTTTCTCGCATGAAACCTTTGCAAGGATGTTTTAAGACTTGCTCATTTTCATTTAGTATGGTTATTTGTCAAGGAAGTGACAGGTCTGGACTTAAAAGGAAAACCCAGCAACTGCTCTACGTGTTCTAACAGGATTCTTTAATTAGGAAGAATAATAGACTGTGGAGTTACAGGATTCCATTCAGGAATTGCTGAGTTCTGAGTAAAATACCTATTTGAAAGTGAGTGAATTACAAAGCTTTTATTGAAATGAATTAAAGATGGAAATACTTAAATTTTCAAAGTGAAGTGAGCCTCTGTGTCCTTTTAGATTTATTTATTCTTTTCCAAGACACCATTCAGAAACATTAATACATGTTATCTCTATTAATTTTGGCTTTATGTGTCCTGCAGTTGCTCTGCAGATCTGTTTTCAGACACTTCTATCTGCTCCCACAAAGGTGTTCAAGGGTTTAACAGGTTTTTGTGTGTGTTTTCAGGCACTAAAGGACACCTGTGGGCCTGATCAGAGCTGTTCTGGCACACTGGCAGTGCTGTCAAGTTCACTGTTCTCCAGTAGTTTAAACAGAAAGAGTAAACAAATGTCTTGTCAGTGTAGGGGTGGCCCAAATTCTCTCCTTGTTTGCCATGTTGCAGCAGCATGGTTGAAAGCGTCTGAGCCACGTGTTAGGGCGATGTGTGTGTTAAGAAGGGGATCCAGTGCCAGCAAACGTTGTTGGAGAGGGTGAAGGTCATCTAACTTGTCATGAAAACACTGTATGATCTGCAGTGAGGTTACAGGTACCGTGGAAAAAAAGCCTGCCTTGTATGCTCTCTAACACACAGGTAACATTTTGTGTTTCACTTCCAATGCCTGTTGAACAACTTCCAAATTCAGAAGGTCCTAATTCTAGTGTCGATCTTAGCAGTCCGTTGTCCACAGTTAGGATCTGTCTGACCAAAGGTAGACGTGGGTAGGGTGGACACCTCTGAGCTGATGCCTTTGATTCCTCTTACTGTCCATGGAGAGGAAAAGGCTGTGGTGGGATTCAGCTCGTGCTGAAGTAGATTTCTAAAGCAGGTCAGGTGTTTTGGAGGTGCCATCATCCCATACTCAACTCATTCATCTCAGATGGACACCCCCACTGTCATTCTCTGAAGTTAGGTGGAAAGTGCCCTGTGGCCACTGTTGAGGTGTTCTCAGTTCGAGTGCCTACTGTGCCTCTTGGTTGTCTTATTTCTTGTCTTCATTATGACAACAGCTGCTTTCCAAGCAGATGGTCAGAGCCATCAGTGGCACCTTATTTTTATTAGCTTTAGGTGCATTTTATTCCCTAAGTTTCCTCCCACAGTTTTTTGAACCTCCACCAGCCCTGAATACCCTCATGCCATGGTGAACCATACCTTCTGAAGTAGGGGTGGGGCTTGAACACAAGCCTCGTCGTTTCTCTTTCTTTGTTCAGTAACTCTTTGATCTTAAGGGTTTCTGTGACTAATTTATTTGTTAAGAAAACAGCACACACTTAGGAAACTTAGTTCCGTTATCTGTGAAAAGAAAGGGAGTTGTTGATGGCCTCATCTTTTTCTCCTAAGTATTTAAGGTGAGTACCTACACATCGATTTAGTTTCACAGTTGCTCTACACTGGATCTGAACACAAGGAAACCTTGGTCAAAAATGATCATCTAAACATCACTATCATCATAAAGGTGACCTCCAGAAATAAGGATATCGGAGACAGAACATTGAGATGTACTTAATCTGGGCAATAAACAGTAGGAGCAAGTCAATGCTCAACAAAGAAGCATTCTTTTTCTTCCTCAAAGATGGGGAAGTAGTTTGACATGAGCGTTGGACGTGGAAATAGAATTCCTTCCAACTAAAACATTCTCCATTGTTCTTCACTTACCAACAACGATTCTTTAAAAGTTACCCAGCATGTAACAGTGACCACGTTACTTGAACTCCTAGCTCAGCAGCAAATCAATAGTAAAATGAGGTCTCTTTTTCCTTTCCACTTGTCCAAGTCAAAAATAAATGAGATATTTTAGAATCTGATTCTTCCGGTAGGCAGGTAAAAGTTTTTCATGGGCCTTGTTGGCTTTATGGTCCTGAGGACATCCCCCTTCCTGGGGATGCCCATTTGGGCTCAGGGACAGCTTGGAGATAATGGAGTTGATGGCTGACCAGCACGACCATGCCTGCTTCACCTTGTGCTTGTCCCTTTGCCATGGACTTGTCTGGCCATCTGGACTCTCAGCTGAAGCTGGTCACTGTCACCAAAGTGTCAGTGCTTGCTCTGCTCTGGTACTATTGGGCTGTGCCTTTGCTGGTGAGGCCATGCTTCTCTCCTCACCTTTCCACCTAGCCCACTTTGCTGTCACGTTCAGTCCTTGGCTCTCCTTCCCTTCTGGACCAGTGTCCAACTTGGCTTTTCCTTGACGGTGAAGTATAAGAGCCTGCCTGCACCTCACGATGGAGAGCAGGGATCCCTCTGCTGGTTTCCTTGGCTTCTTCGTGGTGCTCTAAGGATAAAAAAAGGGTATGAACAAGTGCCCGTGAACTCAGCTGAAGTGGGTTTAGCTACTGCTCAGTATCTGCAGCTTCAGTGCGTTGAGTGCCGTCCTCATGCACCTATACTGGTTCTGTTGCTGAACTAGCATCTCCCCAGGGCTGCACAGGCTGCTCTAGCTGCTGTCATCTCCTCGGAGCCCAGCCACAAACGGTGTGGGCAAAGATTTGACTAAAAAAGCTTTGCTTTGGTCCTCTGCAGCTCAAATAAATACAAGATGATAGTGAAGATGTACGTGCGCATCTCAGGTTTTTGCACTGAACTCTGCATTTAGAGAGGAAATGCAACGTGTGCTGACCGGGGTGGCAATACCAGGGCTGTCCAAGTTCCTGAAGCAGCAAATATAGAATCATCTGAAAATTATACAAGGTTATAGTCACAGAAGAGGAATTAAGTAGAACGAAAATGTCTTTGTATGTGTGAAATAGCGTTGTTCAGTTCCTCCTGAGGAAACCGGCTGTTTAATGGTAGGATTTGTGCTCAGAGAGGGAATCTTCCACATGAAATGGTCAATCTGGAAAAAGTGCTGTTTAGAAAGTGTTGTAACAGGAGAAATCACAAGGGGGTAGTGTTGTACAGCGCTCCGGCCTCTCAGCAATTCCCCCACAGCAGTGACCCTGTGTCACAAGCTAAGTTTATTTTACTGGAGGAGGACACGTAAGTCACTGCCTGCATCTCTTCTGACAGCGGTCCCTGGGAGAAGAACATTTTTCTCCATGCGAGACAGGGACTTGTAGTGTCAGGATCAATACAGCAGCAGAGTTGCCATCCCTGCCTTTGTAGCCAGGTTGAAACCAAGTGTGAAATGACAATGAGAGGTTTGACAGGTTAAAAAAGAAAAACAGAGGTCTGTGAAGGAGAAGTCAATCATGACAATATTTATTCAGTTTCTTGGTCTTACTGGTTGGTTTTTTCTCGTACTATAGGTGAAATCGTGTGACTCATTGATAACTAAAGCTGACTCTCTTTCCTGAGCTTATTGTTAATGGCAGGAAGAAATCATGACTCAGCAGGAGAGGTGAAAAGTGTGTCAGTAACCGCGTTCAGGAATGCTCCTTCTAATAAGGAACCCTTGAGCTTTTCAGGAAGAGTTTCTTTCTGTCTTTGCTAGCCTGCCAAGACTCCTCTCACTTCTCCCTGTCTCATGGGGACGCAGCAGCCCTCACTAGAATTGGAAGAAACAATGGGAAGAGCAGAGAGAATCTCCCCACCTCTGTGTTGAACCCAGGCTTGATGTGTGCTTAGAAACCCAGAGAGCAGAGATGCTTGTTTAGAGATAATTTCTTAGAAGAGGATTGCTTCCACTCTGCCTGGCACCTGGCCTCTGGAGTTAATGGGGAATGATTAATTTAAATTGATGCGCTGCACTGTGAGTAGGTGGAGACAGCTCTTCTCCTCCCAACCCTTTCTCAAAACGGGGCAGAGAAGGAAGGGTTCGGGGGGCAGCTGAAAACGTGGTGTATGGGAAAGCTCAATGTATGGCTGCAAAGCTGAAGTCAGTGGCTAAGATCTCAGCTGGTGTGTATAGACCCAGCTCCACTGGAAACAGTCCCTGGCACGGAAGGAAAAGTGTGGTGAGAATTACGCATGTTTGGCTTTCTCATCCAGCTGGTTGCTCATTCCATCATTGTTCGGTGCTCTCACTATTGCACAGGAGATATTTTCACTTGAGCAAGTCAATATGTTGATCTTGCATGAACTGCTCACCCACACGCTCTGACCCATCCCACTTTGTTGTGTGAAAGGAGCACGCTGGCAGGAAATTTCAGGCATACTTTCTTGCAATAACACCCGTCAACAGTTTTAGGCTCTGTTTGATGACTTCAGTTGGGTTTGGTTTATAGCTGTCAAGCAAAAGGAGAATGTAGTTGCAGCGTATAAAAAATCGTGTGACTCTTAAAGTGAGCTTGCTGAAAGATGTACAATAGAGACAGAGTAAAGCTATAGTCTTTTGAAAAAAAACCAGTAATATTCTACCTAAAACTGTTTAAAATATCATTTACCATATTTGTTCATTGAAGTAAGATGATCTTTTGGGGAGGTCCTCTCCTAGTTGCTGATTTTTTTTGCTGTTAGACTCCTTACCATATGAAATATTTGGTGGAATAAGGACCTTTAAAAACTGTGAAGGATGTAGAAGTGGGGCTGGAAACTTATTTGAAAAGGGGAGGGTTGGAAGGAGGAGTTAGGGAATTATAGACACATCAGCTTATCTTCAATTTCCTGAAAAATCCTGGAACAAATAATCAAACAATTTGTAAGCATTTAAGAGAAAATGAGGAGATTAGCGGCAGTCAACATGGATTTGTCAAGAACAAATCATGTCAAACCAGTCTCATTTCCTTACATGTCAGGGTAACAGGCTTTGAGACAGAGGAAAAACGGTTCAAGTTGTAAGTCTTGACATTAGTTAGACTTTCGATGGGACATTCTCTTAAGGAAGCCAAGGAAACGTGATATAGATGAAGTGATGAAGGGCTGAGTGCAAAGTGTTTCAGAGAATAATTCTCAGTGGTTCACTGGTAAAGTGTAAGACACGTTGTGTGAGATCTGGTGTATTATTCAGTATTTCCAATGGACCTGAAAGGATATTTTTTGTACTTGGTGGCAAAGCCATGCAAGGGTGGCCTGCAAAGACAGAGCCGGAGTTGCAAAGTCTTTTAAGAAATACAGAAATACACGTTGATAAGGGCGAGGGCAAGATGATAGGCTTAGGAAGGAACAAACAGCTACACAAATACAGGCTGGAGAAGAGCTGGAGAACAGCTGGAGCTCTTTGGAAAAGAGCACGGAGAGGAGCTCTTTCTCTACCCTTAGCTGTCAGGAAGCACCAGCTGGAGCCCAGCTTTGGGCTTTGCTCCAGCAATGGGGACTAGTTCAGAAAGCGTGCAGAGTAGCACACAGCAGTGAGCAGAGGGCTTGAAAACAGGACCTGCGATGGAAAAGTGGGCATGCTGGTGTTCTTCAGCTTGTGAAAGAGTAAATTAACATGGGAAACCATCATCTTTTATTCATGTCCATTGAGGACAGGACAAGAAGTACCGACCAAGAGAATTCTGAAAAATATGTTAACTGTGTGGTCACTGAAGTCTTGCAATAAGCTCCTGGAGAGGGTTAAGAACAAAAAACGTAGGGCTGATCCTGCCTTGTTACATAGGAATAGCTTAGAGAAGGTTCTCGAGGTATTTTCGTACTCTGCTTTTACTAAAATTCCAGCAGTGTAATAATCTTTTCACGTCAAAAGTGGATTTTACATCACGGACACGTGTCAAATGGAAGCTAAAGCCCTATCACCCGTTATGTTGACTTCCCTGGCAGGGCACTGGGAACAGAACACACAAAATATTTTGTGATTGCTACTCTAATTATATTAAAAGTTACACTACACTGAGTATTAAACAAATGTTTCCATGTAAAGTGGGGTATGAAACTGTTGCTCTCTTCTCTTGTGTGACACTACAGTGGCTAATTTCCCCTTCCACTGGGAGCAGAGAGGAGGAGTAGCTGGGCTGGGAAGTGAAACTCCTGCTCGCTCCACACCAGACTGCGGCAACACTGATCTTGTCACTCTCTCTTCATCATGGTGTAGATATTTAAGCTAATGAGAAACAGAAACTCCAAAATGCTGCAGGGAATTAGGCAACTTAAAACATCACCCTTCTTTAAATTTATTACCGTGCATGCATAAACCCATTTTTATTCACTTAAGACCAGTACATCCAGTGTTTGATTTGGGGCTATTCATGACCTCAAAGCTTAGATGTGGCTTTAAGTATATGGCTGGCTGGGATCTCATAGTTTTGCCTTGATTTTTCTCCCATTCACACTGAATCAAATCCTGATGCCACTGAACAATAACTCAGCTCTGATTTCCCCGGGGCAAGAATTCAACTCGTACTGCCTGTTCTACACGGAGGCTTAGCTGGCTCATGCCAGGCCAGAGATAGGCAGTGGTATTTTGTTTTTAGTGAGGAAATACAAGTTTCCACATTCCTTTCTGAGGCAGGCAAGTGCTGCCTGCAGTGCTCAGAATAGTTCATGGGAATGTTTTTAATGCTTTCAAAAATATCCTCCAAGTGAGCCTTGGCAGTATCTCCTGCACCACCTGCTACTGATACTCAGGAAATCAGGAGCGGCTGGAGGAGAACTGCCCAAGTAAAAAAGTCGCCTGGGAAACTCACCTTTACACTTGTTTTAATGGTCAGCAGAACCAAAATTCAGATTCAGCTGAATGTTCAGTCTTGTTTTGCTGTATATTTTCCCTGAAAGGAAAATAACAGGACCCTTGGTGCTCTGAATGTTTTTACTCTGTTCTTTCACTGGTGCCCTGTCATGGCTCTGGACAAAACTCTTACAATTACTGTCCTGATTGAAAACTTATGCATTGGGAAAAAGAAAAAAAAAAGAAAACAAAAACAACAGACTGGCTTCTACAAGCAGACCACACTTAATGGTAAAGCTGTCAGCATGGCAGTGGACTGGTACAGAGGAAATCTCTGTCTCCCCTATATGACTGCTGGTTTCGATCTCTTTTCTGCTGTTGTTTCTCCCCTCCTTTCAAATGGACATAGTAACTTCTACATTCTTCAAGGCATTTTGAACATATTCTCTCTACAACTACCTAAAAGGAGGTTGTGGTGAGGCTAGTGTTGGTCTCTTCTCCCAAGAAACTAATGTCAGGACAGGGTGTAATGGCCTCAAGTTGTGCCAGGGGAGGTTTAGATTGGATATCAGGAAGAAGTTCTTTACTGAAGGAATGGTCAAGCATTGGAACAGGCTGCCCAGGGAAGTGGTGGAGTCACCATCCCTGGAGGTTTTCAAAAAACAAGTAGATGTGGCACTTTGGGACACGGTCTAGGGGTCAGGGAGATGTTGGGATGAAGGTTGGACTTAATGATCCTAGAGGTCTTTTCCTAATGATTCTATGATTCTATATTCTGTGTTGCCTAAGCACTGAGTGAGCACGGCTAGCCAAAGCCAGAGCCGTGGGCATTTCAGGGGCAGATCCTAAAAATGTGCCAGGGACGTGCAAAAGGAGAACATTGCTCATTTTGGCCCATGCTAATAATCTATTTAGATCATGTGCTTGCATAGAAAACCTCCAACCTCCACCTGCTGCTCTCCACTGCAGTGTGCATTGTGTTCTGTAATTTGGCAGAAGTCTAAGTAGCCAAAAGTCTGACTGGAGAGATGTTTAACCAAAAAGGTTCAGGACAGAGGATGTTTTATGGATCCTTAGCATCCTGGATGACCTCTGGATACTGGCTCTGTTTCATGCATGCACCGAGTAACCATCTTGCACAGCTAGAGCAGTGCTCACAAAACATCAGAGCTATGAAACACGTGCCTGGTGAGGCCGAAGGGCAGCCAGAAAGCCGTGAGGCTGAACTTTGTGTGTTGTGTTGGCTCAGCAGGCAGGAGGTGGGGCTGAGGGCATGGTTGGATGGAGAGCAGCTGTTGGTTAGAGGTCACATTCGCTGTGTGAGCTGTGTACAGGTTTGTCAGGATCCTGCATCAAGAAAAAGGTTTCCAGAAATCCCATGCAAACCTCAAAACCCAAGTGACCAAGTGCATGGAAAAAGCATGTGCCTTTGAAGAAATGGGTAGAAGATAGCCTTATTCGAGAGGCAGAGATCTAAATCCCTCTCAGACCTCTTCCATAATTACAACTGGAAATATAGATTTGAATCCAGTTTGGTCTATGCATCATTTTCAGGTTATTCTGCTCTGCAGATGTGCATAATGATCACAGGTATCCCTGCCCATGGCAGGGAGGCTGGAACAAGATGAGCTTTGGGGTCCCTTCCAACCCAAACCATCCTATGATTCTATGAAACTGGTCTGGCTTAGGCCACCTATTGACTAGTATTTGGCACAGAAACACCTGAGAGTATTTTGAAGTGAGATCAGGAATTGCAATTCCTGGTGTCCCAAGTGTCTGCAGCAGAACTGGCCGGGCGCGTTGGCACTGTGAAGGAGCATCAGATGCCGGAGGCACCAGCCCCAGCTGCACAGAAGCTCTCGAATCCTGTGTCTGGAGGCTCACAGCCCCTCCAAGCTCGCCCCAGCCGCCTTGCTGAAGGATCCTTGATTATTGCCTAATTTGAGCCTAGGGAATCAGCCATAACGAGTAGGTGATTGAATGAATCATGCTTCGCTTTCTTTTCCCCAACACATCAATTCACCCACATTTGCTCATTACCCAGGCTTGTTTGCCAAATAATTTATGCACATAATTTTGGGTCGGTAATTCATTCATATGCAGCCTGGGTGAGCGTTTAGCAATTGAAATGAGAAAGTCAAGATGTTTTGTTTGGGCTCACAAGTTTTTGTTTTCTTGATTAAAATCTCAAAATCGCGTTGTAGGGGTGAACACTTGTGTCATTGAATTCAAAATGTAATTTCTGCATTTATCCTCTAATACACACATATATTCATGATGTCTGCAGTTGCTAGTAAACATATTGATTGCGAAGTCTGTGAAAAGAAAGCACAAAAGGAACCTAAGTTAAACTAATTATTTAAAACAATAAAACATATCAAAAACTAACCCGTTGTCTGATCTTTTAATTCTGCACGAAAAAAAAAAGGCTACGCTGACATGCGGCCAAAAAGTAAAGTGATAAAATGAGTACTGGATGTTTTCCAGCATCCTCTAAAACATTCAGGGTAGGAAATGTCAAGCTTCCTGAATTTGAATATTATAAAGTGAAAAAATAAGCGTCAGAAATGTAACCAAAAAAATCTCATGAAAATGGTGATGCTTACCAGAGGAAGGGAAAATGGTAAATGTGACACCAGCTTTTAACATTGTTATGCCATGATATAAATCCATGACTCACTCTATCTTGAGTATCTCAGTTCTGGTTCCTTTATGGATATAGAGGGGGGTATATATATATATATATAAAGGGATGGCAAAAGGCTATAGATAGATAGAGGAGAATCTGGGAAGACCTCATTGTGGCCTTCCAGTATCTGAAGGGGGCCTACAAGAAAGCTGGGGAAGGGGCTTTTTACAAGGGCTTGTAGTGATAGGACGAGGGGTCATGGCTTCAAACTGGAGAAGGGGAGATTTGGATTGGATGTAAGGAAGAATTTTTTCACTCTGAGGGTGGTGAAACACTAGCACAGGTTGCCCAGAGAAGTTGTAGATGTTCCAACAGTGGAGGTGTTCAAGACTAGGTTGGATGGGGCTTTGAGCAACCTGGTCTAGTGGGAGGTGTCCCTGCCCATGGCAGGGGGGTTGGAACTAGGTGATGGTTAAGATCCTTTCCAATCCAAACTAGTCTATGATTCTATGCTTCTGAGATTCTATGAAAGTGGAATTGTGAATGGCAGTGGTTTATGTGGGTTACAGGAGGCCAGAGAGAAGCATCAGCTGAGGGTTTCTAACTATCTAAAAGCATCTTTGCCTCAGGAAGTTCCTAAGAGCCAAACTGTTAGAGACAGTATTGGAGGAAACATCACTTTAAGCTCGTCCTATTCCTCTACTTTTCCTAGATGTTCACTTTGCCAATGCTGGAGACAAGATGAAAAGCAAGCGTGGGTTGAATCAGACTGGTTCAGCATGGTTATGATGCTGGGTGATGCAAGGGGTACCCTATAAACCACAGACTGGCAGGTCTTGGTTCTGTAGCAGGCAAATTGGCAAGACCTAGCATCTAAAATTGCACTAGGATACTTGGAAACACTGGAGACTGGGAAAGGTCAGTCACTGCAGAAAGCTTTTGAGCAAGTTTTTTAAGAAATGGTATTAGATGATCTCCAGAGGTCCCTTCCAACCCTACCATTCTGTGATTCTGTGTGATTCTGTGATGTTATCATGGGGCAAGAGGGAAGTCCTGTCAGGAATTACTAGTTGTTTGAAGAGAGGAAAGAAAATACAGAAATAATGGTCATTTTTCACCATGGAGAGGTTATAAAGCAAGGTTCCCTAAAAATCTAGTCAAACTGTTCAGGAACTGATCAGAAAAGAATGGGCTTTATCATAGAATCATAGAATGTGTTGGGTTGGAAGGGACTCCTAAAGGCCATCTTGTCCAACCCCCCTACAATAAGCAGGGACATCTCTAATTAGGTCAGGTTGCTCAGAGCCCCATCAAGCCTGACCCTGAATGACTCCAGGGATGGTTGTCCAAAGCCATGTGGGGTCGTCAAAGCTCAAGATTTGTATCAGGGGAATAGATCCCAAATACCCAGTGACTGCAGGGTAAATTGCAGGGAAATTCTGTGTTGATAGGTGTCAAATAATAAACATAGGGGAAAGTAATTAGTTATATATGTGTAATGACAGACTCTAATGGCCATTACCTGCTCAGGAAAGAAATCTGGGTGGCAGTGTGGATAATTCTATGGAAACAAGAGTTCAATTCCCAGCAAAACTCGAGAAGATAAGTAATACGCTAGGCAGAGAAAGAGACAGCAGAACCTGTGTCCTAACGTAATCCACATATTTTTTTCGAAAAAAAGACCATCAAAATAACTGATAGGCATTTAACACTCCAGGAAAGAAAAGTTCTCCAAATGCATCCTTTGCTGGGAGAGGCAAATTGGAGCTGGGAAGCCTGGTCAGAATATGCTCCCCAAGTCTGCTGCACCCCAAAGCAGAGGGAGAAAACATTTAAGTGCATGCACAGAGGGCATCAACCACTTCCCCCCATGAAAGGCCCACAGAAACAACTCTACTGAATTGATATAAAGAAGACTGTTCAAAATGAGCTTATCTGAGAAGCCACATAGATGGAGAGCCAGGAAGCCAATGCTAATGAAATAGCCAGGTAGCTTCCAAAATGTTCTCTGCTCTCATCTTTACATAGCATGTATAGCATGTTCAATTGTCACACCTATATGCATAAGAAAAGGTGATGTCAAGACCAATGAACAGATAAGGCAGGCCACCAGTCTCATTTTGGAGAGGTTAGACAGTGGACCAGGAGGTACCCCAGCCTTCAGATGAGCAATGTGTCACTTTGCTCCTGGTAGGCTGTGAGCACTTCTTGAACCAAATGTTTATCTTGGCTGTCTTATTTTGCCTGGATCCCATGCAGAGAAATGGCTGTGTCTAAGTAGGGCTGATACAGATGGCAACCGCCGGCAGAGTTTGGTCTTCATTCACAAATGGAAAATGACAGAGAGCTACTGCCAACCCAAATCCCTCTTCCATGTCACCTTTGCTTTGAGGGAGCTCAGCTTTCCACCAAGCCCAAGACTTGGCAGCTTGGCTTGATTCCTACAGTGGCTCCCAAACATCTCCATCCAAATACCTATGGATGTGGGAGTGTTCAGCTCCAAATCAGACCTCAGATCCTCAGTGTGAGCCCACCATATGGAGCTGGGTGTTGTGAAAACTCTCAACCCCATGGAGGTCAGCCATCACTTTTATCGGTCTGATACACACGTCACTGTGAATTTAAAGGCACAGAGCTTTACACTGAAGCTCATCTCTCTGCAGACAAAAACCCTCTTGCCTATGTGTTGGGCCTTGCAGCTGGTGTTGGCTGCAGAAGGCTGCCCATCTGCGCAGAAGATGAAGCCTTGCAGCACTGACTCACCGCTCCACCACCTCCTACTTTTGGCAATAACCAGCACAAGCTGATTCAGACGACACTGGCAAAACAGAGCGCTTGCAGTAAGGGGTTGGAATTGATGCTCAAATGATCCGAGATCAAGCCACGCTCAGAGCAATCTTTCCCAGTTAAGTGAGTGATAAACATATATGAACAGTTCTGCATGGAAAGCAGGTCTCAAACAGCAGGGGTGAACTTCCAAATCAGTTTGGCTTCTCCTGAAATAATCCCCTGAGTATCACCTTAATCCAAAGTATCATACAAACACATATCATATCCAGACAGCGGAGGTGAGATTTGCTGACCAAAACCAATGTCTACAAGTGCCGGTGCCTAGAGCTGGACCAGACACCCTTGGCTCTCTTTACATGGGCTGAAACACACTTTTAAATCCTGCAGTCCATGCTCATCTTACAGCCACTGACTGAAGCCGTTCAGATGGCTCTTGCCCTAGAAATGCCTATTTATAATAAAGAACCTGAGTAACCAGCTCAGATGAAGTTAGAAGTTAGGACACCCCTTAAAGACTAGTGAGAAGGTTCCCACCCTGCAAATGCAGGGACTCCTCTCCAGAGTTTACAGCTTTAAGGAGTGTTACTGGAGCCCAGTGTTCTATGCCTGGAAATAAAAATGCCTTTGGGGCAGAAAAACCCCTACTCAGACATGTAATAAAAGACAGTGACTGCTCCGAAATCCTAGGTCTTCTCTGCAAGCCCACAGAGGATCATGGCTGGTGATCCAAGGAGGACCAAGATTCTCCCAGGACAGCTAGACCTCATCTTAGTGGTTCAGGCAAAACCCATTTTTGCTGGGGGTGAAGTGGGTGCAGGATGGGGGGGAACAGTAATGGTTGGAGGCTGGGAGGAGGAGGGTGGATTCCAGAGAGGACAGTGATGTTTTGGGGGATCCCGTGTGGATAGGAGGTTAGAGACAGGACCCTTCTCTTGCAGATAAAGAGGAGAGTTTTTACCATCATCATAGCAAGATGGGGCTCTAAGCAACCCAATCTAGTTGTAGATGCTGACTGCAGCGGGGTTGGACTAGGTGGCCTTTAAAGGTGCCTTCCAACCCAAAGCATTCTGTGATTCTAAGATTCTAAAACACTAACGTTTTCCCAAAACTGTGGTCCAGGCACACTCTTGTGGTTAGAGAGAGCTAGTGCACACTTCAACGAGGCCATTTCTGCACTCAGCAGCCCAGAAGAGCAGAGGTGGCCTTGCAGCTTGTCCTGCTTGCTCAGGGCGCAGACTGGCACCAAGAAGGCACCAGCTAATACATTTCAGCCTCAGCATCCGTAATGATCAAGGCTATTGCAGTATCCCTCAAAATGCTTGAAAGCCTTTGTGAGTGCTTTTAGCTGGCTTCGGCTCAGAGTGGTGGTGAGTACCCTGAGGTGGTTAATAATTTAACACTGGGGATATTAACCCTTCTGCAGAAATGAGCCTGGTTCTGGGGGAAGGGCCACCCCAGCTGCTGGATGGAGGGGTGAGGGTTTGGGGTCCCCACTCGATTAAGTGGGTTGGGATTCGTGGAACCCCGCATAGAGCATCTTGGATGGCTTTATTTATCTTGGGAATGGGCAGCTCTGCCTACGCATCCTCCCCAGGTGAGCAGCTTTGGATGCTCTCCATCTCATACCCCGTGGCCTTGGCCATTGGCCTGGCAGCACTGAATCTCCTCTGCCTCTGCTTTTTGTGGTTTTGCTGAAAGAATCTGCTTCCTTGTTGGCAGTCTGGGTGAAGCCCTTCAGTGATGAAAAAGATGTTGGCACTGTGAAAATCAGAAAGTCCCAAAGTGGTACTAAAAGTGGATTTTTTTTTTTTTTGCTTTACTTCACGCTATGCTTTATTTCCTTTGCTGTCCAGGACATGCAGATGCCACCCAGGAGGCATCAGTACTGTGCATTGCCTGGGGTCCATCAGAGAAGAAACAGTGACCACACTGAGTTCTTTGTAGTCTGAGCAAAATTTCCTTTTCCCCTACTTTTTGGGAGTGCCAAGGGTAAGGAGTGCCCCTTGGTTTGTTCGCTCCTTCTGACCTGCTTGCCTCATCTTCCTGTCATCTGGAAAACACAGAGGCTGTGGACCTGCCATACTGATTATATGGGCTGTGCTGCTCATCCAGCCCCTCTCCTTCTCAGAAACCACCCTGGTATGACTCTGATCTGTGGCTTTCCAGAGCAGCCTGGGTAAGGACAGGGATCCCAACAAGACCAATGAGAAAAGCTGTGTCATGCTTCCACTCTGAGCTGCTTTCTTTACTGAAAGAGTGGTTAGCCATTGGAAGGCTGCCCAGGGAAGTGGTGGAGGTGTTCAAAAACCATGTAGATATGGCACTTTGGGACATGGTCTAGTGGTCAGGGAGATGTTGGGGTGAAGGTGGGACTTGATGATCCTAGAGATCTTTTCCAACCTAAATGACTCTATGATTCTATATACATGAAAAGAGATACATGAATGTCTTTACAACCGGGAAATTACTTTAGATAATCAATATTCCTACCCAGAGGTACTGCTGTTTGCTTCCTATCTGTATTTTACAGGTAATCCCAGATGACTCCTAAGGGTTTGGATGGGAGCTACACTGACTCCTCCCCAATGAATGGCCATGGCCACCAGCTACCTAGCACTGGTCATGATTCTGCTGTGCTCTTAGCGGGGAGTTTAAATCCTTCCCAAGCACTTCCCTCTGTTTCCCTGCTCCCTCCTGGGTCTGGGAGAAGGACTTGTGCAGGTAAAAGGACAGACTGTCCTGCCCTGGTGCTGTCTCATTTCTGAGATGATTGTCACATGGACAGAAGAGTCACCAAGTCCCACTGCTCCTGGGAGAAGCTGTCAGAGCTGGGCTGAGAAGAGGGCAAATTTGAGGTCCTGTAAGTCTATCCCATTTCAGATGTGGCCATGGTGATTGCATCTCAGGCTGGAGTCACCTCCCTGAGCTCTCCTCCTCTACGATTAACTCTGGATTACAAATGCCAGCATCAGTTACCTGCTTTGAATATATTCAAATATATACTTCAACAGGAGCTTGTTCTCCGAGAGACCATGGGGTGGTTTCCCTGTGTCACCTTGGTCCCGTTCTGCCTTGACACTGGAGAGATCACTAGAGAAAGTTGCAGTTAGGAATCACCCCCAAAATAAATTATCCAAACCCAAACCAGCCCTGGACTGTTCGGTGGGGCTGTGGGACAGGGTTACGGAGGAGTGGTTTGAGCAGAGACTGGACCAGTGCCTTGCAGTGATACTGTCAGAAAATCCCAGAGACCCTGGATCTCCTGTAAGGTTTCTAAATATTAATTTTTTATTTTCTTGCTGATGGGAAACATGGCGTATTTGCATTTTTGAGCCTGAATAGTTTTAATTCCATTTTTTATTGTACAAGCTCAAGAGGAACATTTACTTTGTTTTCACTGATTAGTTATACAATTATTCCTTTCAGATACCACATGAACCATGAACCATAATATTGTATTCTTTGCTAATACATTTTGGCAGACGTATTTACATGAAAACACAATACATAAATGTAATGAATTTTTCAAATGAACACATTGGTAATATAAAGTAATCTTTTTTTTTTTTTTCCGTACACCAAAAATTCATTAAACTTTTCTCAATTAGCAAACTGACTTTTCTAAATAAGCCGCTGATTGAGCAGGAGCCAGTCACGCAAACCAGCTGGATTTGATAACGTTGGATGGTGCGTGTCGCTGGGGAGCCCACAAGAGAGAGATTATCTCCAACGGCTGAAGGCAAGACATCTTCTGCTGGATGCAACACCAGCTGAGGGGGTGCCACTTCCAGCTGCCCACCAGTGAGAGGTCAGGGTTAGACAATACTTAAATGAGAATAATCTTCTGTCTAGGAGGTGAAATGAAGTCTTGGGCTGTATCCACTCTGCAGGCGTCTCTCTGCATCCGTGCTGTGGCCAGGCAGGTCAGGGAAAATGCAGTTGAAAATGAAGGAGGAGAAAACCTGGTGAGTTTTCAGCTGGATGAGGGGTTAGATGTGGCTGCTCACATCCCTGCAGCCACCCTGGGAAGTATGAGGCTCGTCCACAATGCAGACGAGTCTTATGTCCTGCAGTCCATTTTTGCCTGGATTGAGGAGCCTGTAAAAGTGTTAATTTATTTTTTTTTCCAGATGTGAGTCTGGAACACATGATCACCTGGCTCATCTCAGGTTTGCTGGGCTGGGTCTGGTAGAGCAACAGCGATTCTTCTCAATGATGATGCGAACTGTTACAGCTTGGGGAAATAAACTCATCCTCCTTCTGAAGTCATCACTGTGCTCTAGCTGTTATTTACACTTTAAAAAAAAACAAATGAACAACAACTTCTTTTCTTGCTAATTTCCAGAGAGAGAAATTCCTTTTGTGGGCTCATTAAAATACCCTCTGCACTGAAATCTTGGTCTCACTGAACTTAGTGGGGAGCCTGCTACTGGCTTTGTTGGGGAGATCTGACTCTGGCCGAGTCTTTTTGTATGAAGAGGAATAAATCTGTCAGGGGTGGAGTGTCTCAGCACAACAAACACCTCCCAGTGCCTTTTACATAGATCATACTGTTATATCATGTGCCTGACCTACTTTGCTTTAATAAGCTCATCTGTGTGCAGTGGAAGATAAGCAAAACCACTCTTCTGACACTGAAAATCCATCCTGTCTATCGATACGTGTGTGCTGCTGTTGGTAGGGGCTGATCCTGTGCTGATAAGAGCTGGTTTTCCCTCTCGTGCAAGCAAAACTTCCACTGGCACAAAGTGAGGCTCAACCTGGGAGGACTGGACCCTGTTATGGTGGTGGGAAGGGCAAGCAGTCAGCTTCAGGGCCTGGGCATGGACAAAGATGGAGGAGTGGGATCAATGGTGGGATTTAAGAAATGTGTTGGAGTATGCAGTGCTTAAGAAGGGGTTTGCAAAGACCACAGACTCTGCGTCCATCTCCTCCTGGATGGACCACGTGCCTATTTCTCTTTGAAAACTTTGTTTTCAGGGTAGGACTCCCCAGGGCCGCTCTGGCTTCTGCTCTCATGGGACAACTGAGGGTCTTGCTCCTGCAGAGCATCTATGTGCTTCGGCTTCCCACCATGTTAACACCAGGCACCAGCTGAGCATGGGCAACCCTCTCTCCAGCCTCTGGATGGGCAAGCTCTCCTGTCTTCCCCAAAGAGATGAGGTTCCCTTTGAAAATCCCAGCCTTTCTTGGGAGAGCTCCCACCATGAACTGTGCTAAATATGTCAGGGTGGGTGTTACGGCTCTCATCATTAGAGACATCCCCAAGACAGCCCCTCCAAGTTCAAAGCATTTCAGCAGCGAAGAAAAGCTGGTTCAGCTCCCAAAATAGCTCCCGCACGCGAAGTGGTGAATGGCAAAGCTCATTACCTGGGTCACGTTTCTGGGCATAGCTGGCAAATGCCTCTGCGAGAGAAAATCCTGCCTGCTAAGAAATGCCCTTGACCAGCTCTGAACCTGCTTTTCCTGGGCTGGGAAGAGCTGGGAGCACAGAGAGACCTGGCTGAGCAGCGCAAAGGTGAGCAGGACCCTTGTCATAAGCATGAATGCAGAAGCAGAATACAAATATCTTGTATTTCCCCCCTCTTTCTTATCCTTTTGCTTCGCCAGTGAATCTGGGTCAGTATTTTTTTTTCCTTTCCTCTCTTTTTCTTGTTGTCTCCTTCCCTTTCTTTGCAAAGCAGGGAGAAGGTGGATAAACAAATAAATAAAGCTGATAGCAGGGAGGAGAGGGGTTTGCTTTTCATGTACTCCTTATTTGGGAGACAGAGGGATTTTCCAGGTGCTGCTTTGATTGCCTCAGCTTTGAGGATGAGAGGTGGGAGGAAAAAAAAAAAAGCATCACTTCACCCACTGAACAACAGGTACTGAAAGGGGTCCGCATTAGCTTAATTCAGGCTCTGATCCCACGCTGACTTACACCACTACTTACCTCTATTTATTTTCTCCACCCTGAGTGGTCGTGGAGCAGCAGGATGACACAGTGGCTGCTGTAACACAGTGTAACACGCTGGCTCGGGGCCTGATCCTGCTCTGTTGGGCCCATTGGATAAGTGCCTGTCCACAGACTGTTGTAGGATGTTGCTCCTCTAGCCTGGAGAGCTTCATGGCTTGTACTGGCCCAAACTTTTCTGAAGGTCTGAGGCTGCTGCTATGAAAATGCTGGTCCGTGAGTAAGCACAAAGAGCCTTCCTCTGGAGCTTGGGATAAGAGGAGCGGTGACTTCTGGACAGGAAGAACACAGAGACATAAATAAGGTCATTGACAGCCTCGGATGGGAATAGCCACTTGCGGGGTGTCACCCACGGGAAAGCTGCAGCTTTCAGCAACCTGGCAACAGCAGCTGTGACCTACAAGCTGCTTCTGGATCCCAGCAGTCACGTCTGGGAGGAAGGATCAGGTTTATTCATGCCAAACCAGTTTGGGTCCTTGTTCAGCAAAATCCCAAAGCAGGACCTGAAAATTAAGCTTTGCTGAGTGAGGCTGAAATATCTCTCCTTATGGGCACTTATGGGCTCTGCAGAATCAAGACCTCATTTTCTCACCGGACTATGGTGCAAGGTAGCATGGCATCTGCATGAAGACTGCCTGGTCCATCTTGGTTGTTAATTTGCTCTTGAAATGAATTTAAGCATTTGTGCTTACCGATGAGATGAGGCATGCCAGCAACCAAGTGAATCCACAAAGGTTGGTCTTACTCCTGGGAATGAGATACCGATGTATCTTCGGGGTCAGCAGTGCCTTTGTTTGCTGTTACTGATGTTAAGATTTGGTCCTGTGGGACATCTTGGGTTCATGTTCTTTCTAGTTAATAACAGCCTTTGTGTAGTCTTCCCTTTGCTGGGGGGAAAGGCTAATGCAATACTCACTGCGCTACAGCTGCTGGCTGGGAATTGTCAATAGGTCATAAATAAATCTAGCACCGCACAGGAAAGACAATGAGATTATACATCCTCCTACTACTGCCAATTACAGTAAGAGCAACAATTATAAGGTAGCACTCCTACAGCTACCCTAGGGAGAAAATGAGGGGAAAATGTTCCATTAGCCTAATGAAGAGAGTGCGGTAGAGCTACAGTCAAATTTTCTCACTATTAGCTCCGACTGCGTGCCACTAACACACAAGGGAAGCAGGAGTCATAGGGTAACAATTAAAGTTTCTGACAATTAACCCCTGTGATGTACATGCCTCTAACCTGATGAGAAAATTAAAAAGAAGCACGGTTACATTTTCTCACCATTAGTCTCCAGAATGTACAATGTGGCATTTGCCGGTGACAATGAAGGTTTCTCACCCCCGAGACCTGGGAAATGCCATGCGTGTTGCAGATTTGGTGTTAAATGCTCTTGGGAGCGCTGGGGTGACAAGAAGACATGGAGATGGCTTAAACCCCCCTCTCTTTTAACACAGAGGAAAGAGTTACTTGTACTCATTAGCTGGAGGAAAGGCTGGATTCGTTGTGGGTAAGTTTATGGTGTCCAGCCATTGTGATATCTCTGGAGGAGAAGAAAGAAGAAAGATCAGCTTTGGAAGTAGCAATGGAAATAGGAAATATCTTGCTGGATTTATATTGGCTAGTAGTGCAAAGGGACAATTCGAGCCTCGAGGCCCCATCTGTGGAGACATTCAAGGTCAGGCTTAATGGGGTTCTGAGCAACCTGACCTAGAGATGTCCCTGCTCATTGTAGGGGGGTGGGACTAGATGACCTTTAGAGGTCCCTTCCAATCCAATACATTCTGTGATTCTATGATTCACTGGCCTCACCAAGAGCTGCTTCTTTTCTTACAGGGTGCTTTGGTCAGTGCAGTTTAAGAACTTCAGTCCAGCATTTACCAAGGTTTACTACACCGTGCTACCTGAAATACTGCTGCTTCCATGGCTTTGTAAGGCAAGGGAAAGACAAAGGTGTCTTGAAAACCTGCCTGTAGCAAGTGTTAGGTATGCTGATTTTTAATGGCGACCCCTAAGGTAGGTTGCAAAGTCATAGACCGAATCTCAAATTGCTCCAAAATTCTGGAGCAAAATTAAAAACCTACACTAGCATGGACCCAGGCCCCCTCTTCATGTTTTTCATTTCTGCTGTTGCCTTTGTGGCAAGTTAATATTAGCTTGAGGATCACAGTCAGGAGCCAGATTAGCATCTGGCTAGGGGATTTGGCCTGGGATGTGGATTGGCTTTATTTCCACACCCTGTAAAATGTGAGAAGGGAAAAATCTGTTTTTGGACCTCACACAGGCTTATGGTGCTGAGTATCGTAACGCTGCTCAGCCTGTAACATATTCATCCTTGCAAAGCCCTTCTGTAGAGCATTTCAAGATCTTCCTGGGATCACCTCCAGATCCATCCCCTCAGGGGGTACAACAGCTGTCCCTGTACCATAGAGGCTTCTGGCTGGAGAGACTTTGGGCATCTTTGGTCTGGAAGCCACATCCTGGAGCAGAAGCAGGTTGACAGATCTATGGGGTCTTCTGCCTGAAGCTGCCTACTGTCCAGCTTGTTCATGTCTATTTGCACTAAAAGTCATGCCCCATATCTCAAGAGGGTTTGTGGCACTTTCCCATTGCAGGCTTTTGAGCTTGTTCTTGCTGAGGGCTGAGCTGGACCATCCTGTGTCTGCTGTGTAAGGGGGTTGTAAGGGTGGGAAAATGAACCCCTTTCACTTGAGCTGGACATGGTTCTCAAGCACAATCCAGTCCCTGGACCTCTCAAGTCTGCTTGTGGGTCTCCTGTTGTGCTGGTTCAGCCATCATCATTTTACACTGCCATTAGTCACCTGATCACACAGGTCAACGCTGAACTCAGCAACAGCCCCTCAGAAGTCTTTTTTCAGACAGTTCTGGCATAGGTTCCTGTGGGCCCAGCTCCTCCACTGCCTGCTGTTGTACCGGCATCACCTGCTGGACACAGTGAACAGAGATGGCTCCTCGGTGGCCCTTCACATGGAAGGACACCACTGAGAGATCTCAGCAAAATGCAACCAGCCCCAACAGAAACCACACCCAACAGGGAGCTCCACCAACTAATTGGTTCCTGGTTGATATAATCCTGGCCTCACCCACCACCCCAACCACAACTACCTGGATGAGGGCGGAGCCACAAAAACACAGGTGGGCCAGGTTCTGCCTCTGGAACATGAAGCCGATAGGAAAACCAAAACATTCTGCTAGGTTGTGACTCATTCACAGGTCAACTCCAACTTGGGGCCCACAGCTCAGGCCCCAGCACTTCAGTCCCCCCATACCACATGTGGGACCCTGGGCACATGTTGGGGCCAACTGCGTTTTAGCTGCTGGTCCAAGCAGTGAGATCTGCAGTGCCAGACTCTTCCTCGCTGGGGCTGAGATAGCCACCCTGAGATGACTCCTGCCTTGCCATTTTGGGGAGCAGCCATGGATTAAGACATGCTGATTTTCTTGTACAGCTTTAGATCATCCTCCCTCAAGCTATACTGAACCACCATTTTTCTAACTTGCTGCTCAGCAAAAGCACAGGAGCATTTTGCAGCACTGTCATATCTCTTTTCCATGCCTACGGACACAAAAAGACCCTCCATCTCTCTCTCTTTCTTTCCCACTGTAAGCTCTCTGCTATCCTAAATGTCCATCATTGCTGCAGATTTACTATATTTTCAGTAACCCATTTCTGCCTCTAAAAGAGAACTTGGCATCCATTCATTGATGTGACACTGGGAATGAATCATAGAATCCTTAAGGTTGGAAAAGACCTCTAAGATCATCAAGTCTAACTGTCAACCCAGCATGAGAACCAGGATGGGACTTTTAAAGGTTTAGAAGCACAAAAGAATGATAGCTAAATCCTGTGGCTGATTTCAAATCACCTGATCACAGAGTATGTCCCGGCACATCCTCTGGATGACTTGCTACCAGAGGGAGACTCGCCTGAGCACTGCTGCTTTGGAACCTCAGTTTTGATGGAAGGAAGATGAAAAATGTATAAAAGAGATGGGAGCCACATGCTCCCCAAATATGGCCCAGTCTGGGTGGTGAGGATGGCCATGCCTTAGCACAGCGTAACCCAGCACAGAACAAGGGGAATTGTAGGTCCAGTCTGTGAAATCAGCGTGGATTGACCAAACTGAGAGCTTCCCTTGCTCTGTGGGTGATGGTGTTGCTCTTCATCTGCTCCTCAGGGTTAACACCTTGAATTTCATTGCTCTAGAGAGGGCTCTTTTGCTTTACTCCTAGTACTGTGGAGCAGAGGGATACATTAAGAACAGTTGGAGAGTACTAAGATGGAAAAATCTGAAATATCCACCCAAGTATCCCATTCATTGACGAGGAAAATCATAGCAGAATGTGAAGCTGGAGCAGGAGGGAGATGGTGGAGGAAGATGATGGCTATGAGACCGCACTGGTCTCCTCCAGAGAATCCTTTCCTTACTTTCCATGAGTTAGAAGCAGTGGGGCTAAAAACTTCACTGCTCGGAGTGATTTGTGTAGTAATTTCAGAGCTGACAGGCACTACATGGCAAATCTGAATTCCACTTTTAGCCCTGTTAAGAGATAAGGAACAGTGATTATTATAATTAAGATGTGGTTACTTTATTGGTTAAATTAACATTTTGTTGTTGGGGTTGCTGTGCAATATACAATATTATTTTACCTACTGTGCCTTCAAAGTCATCTTGTCACAGCAACAGCATGGCAGCATGGAAAAAGCCTTTTAACAAGTAGGTAAATACATGCCTTTGGGGAAGTCAGAGCGGTAATTATGTCAGCTTCACTACATCTGAGAGTGAAAAAAAGGCTAAAAATAAGTTGAGGCAAAAATGATAGAAAATATTGAATGCTTTAAATAAAATCACTGGAATTAAAAAGCTGCAAAGAATTTAATACAATGACCTTACTCTTTGGACCAGGCATCAGTAGTCCAGCTATTCACGCTGCTAGGGTGGCTTTAGGCTTACAAGGGTGTGTAAAGGGAGCCTACAACCCTTTTCTGGGGATAAATAAAGATTTATTGTTAATCCCATCTAAATCAGGTGGAACGGTCCCTTCCATACATGATCACGCTTTTGCAAGAGGAAGCCAGTGGACACCTTTCCTCTCCATCCTTCCTTAGTACATGATAATGCTCCAGGTTTCACTGCAGAATCCAATTTAGTTGGACACTGACAGGAGCACCTGTAGATTTGTGCTTGAGCAAGTTCTTCAGGTTGTAGAATCATTAAATGTTTGGGGTTGGAAGGGGCCTTTAAAGGTCATCTATTCCAACTCTCATTGTGCTTTTGTGAAATTTGCTGGTAGCATTGTGCAAGACACAAAGAAAAGATGGTCTTTGCTTTGAGGCTGCACCATCGCTCAGACACAGAGGAGGAAAAGGGAACATGGAAGAACAGTGACAGAAAGGACAGTCTATGCCAGTTTTGGCCCATCAGAAGGAAAACAAAACAACATCTCCTTGTAGGCTTGCAAGTCTTGCAGCAGAAGCTTCACTGGCCAGAGTGGTCTCATTGCAATTCAATCTCATATAACTTTGGAGATCAAGATGGACCTTGGCCATCATCCCAGCTCTTAGGGCTAGCTGAGCGTGGCATCAAACCTCCAGCATGGTTTGGAGTTGTTATGGCTTGTTCTAGCCTTTGCTGCCCAGGAAGAGCCAGAGTGAACGTGCATGTGTTTTGCTGCAAGATGGACCTTGCTGGATCGCTTTGGGACTTACTCTCCTGCTGCTTCTGGAATATTGTGGCCCATGAAGTGCCCTCCTTTGAGATCTAAAGGCAAAAGATCACCCCCAAAATGCTCTTGCCCTTCATGACTGTGTTGTCACAGCCCCTGCCTGGTACCATGACCACCAGCCAAGGAAAGTTGGACAAGTGTGGCTTCTCCTGTTGGGGAACAAGAGCATTGGAAGTTCACAGCTTTCTAGAGAAAGGCAGTGCCTGGGCATGCAGGTCACTAGCAGCCTTGCTGGCCAAGAGCACCCAACACACAAATCCTACCCCTGGGGTCTGTGCCGAGCCTGGGACTGGGGCCAGCACTCTCTTGACCCAGGGATCAAGGACTGGCTGCTGCCCTCTCTATTGCCTTCCCTTCACCTCTGCCCCTAGATGTCAAGGAGAAGACAAGGAAACCACAGAAAAAAAAAAGAAAAGATCTTCCCATGAACAAGCATTCCCTTGGCTCTTGTCTGTGGGCCAGCAGGCATGAGCGGCAGGAGACAGTAAAAGGATTTGGGGCTTAGCTTTCCCAAATAATTGACAAGGACAGAGCAGGATTTGAGGTCATTACTGCAAAAAACATCAGCACCAGGCTTGCTCTCTGCTGTGTGTCCTGTCACACAAGAGCTGAGGAGTTGGGTAGCAATGGATATTGTTCCTCTATAGCAGCAGGCCCCAAGCTTTTTAGGTCAGACTCCTGGAAATGGTTGCCCCTGGCTTGGACATCTGAGGTCAGAGTCCTCCCCAGAGCCTGGCGTGGGACCTGCTGTGTCAGAGCCAGCACTGTCACGAATGAGAGGAACTCACAACTTAATCGCTGGAATTAGTCTTCCAGTTGAAACCTCTTGCCTGGGCTTTAACTGGGCATGTTTCCCTTTTCTTTCTCCCCACATTTCATTCTACAGATGCATCGATGTGTTGGTATCTATGAAATAAAATCCAGGACATAAGTCAGAAGAGGGATGTTTCATGATGTGCGTATGATTTGCTTCTTGGCCCCTGCTTCCCCCAGCTCAGCTCCCCCTCCCTGTTCTTCTCCACTGCTTATTTAAAGTCAAAAGGTTCGATGGAAATTGCAGCTATGAACATGCAATTACTCTTTTTACAAGCTAACGGATAGCCCATGCATCTGTGATCACTATGTTCAATTACACAACCACTTAAACAATACCCCCACACTAGTTTGCATCTGTATAAAGCTTTGACTGGACACTTTGAACAGCTTGTTTGCTGTGTATCCTGGTCTCCACGGTGGAAAGCAGCAGGACTTTTGCGTAAAGCACATGTCAAGTCAGCCATATGCATAAAATTTTTCAAGACAACTTGATTTAGAATCAGGAAAAATCCCCTGTATTGTGCATTTTCCTAAAAAGAAGGAGTCCTGGGGGACAAAGGCTTTCTCCTGAGTGTAATCTTCAAAACCTGAGTTTCCTTTCATTAAGCTGGGAGTGGGAAATATGATTTCTATTTTTTTCCCCCTACAATAAAATGCTTGTTTCCACTGGTCTTCCCTGAGAATGGTGCAGTCCATCCAGAGCAGTTGAAGATGAGACTAATCTACCTCCAACACTTCAATAAATAAAATGTAAATGTTTGTCATAATAATGCCTCCATTGTCAGCACCAACCCGGGATTTTTCAACCTCTGACTCCCGGCAATGACTGGCTGAGTAGCAACAGCCGAGTGCTGAAAGAATTTTTCAACAGCAATTTGCTTGTTCCAATTTGCTTTTCAGGGCTGCTGATCAGGATTGCTGGCCAGCCTGTAAAAGGATCTCGTCCTATTAATTTGGCCCAGCTTCTCCTCTTGTTCTCGTCATATTTAGTTTCTCCGGTAGTTCCAGTGAGTAAGTTAATTGAATTAGAAGTGCCACCAGGAGCTTGCCTGTGGATCTACAGTTTCATGTAGGAAAGCGGCTCCCCTCGGCTGCAGAAACAGATACGTGCACCTGTTGAGAAGGTGAAGAAATGTCTGGAGAGGACTTATTCCCCTGGTGGTAGCCCCCAATTCTCTTTTCAAACTGGTCGGACAAAAAAACCCCTCCCTTCATCTGGCACTGGTTGTTCTCCAGCCTGCTCCTTGGACAAACAGAAATGAGACTGAGAAGCATAATCGATGCATTAGAGCAAGGACTGGGAGTGCAGTGATTCAAAAAGTGATTTTGTAGGAATGGATTGGTGTCGTTTACATGCTGCTTGTTCTCTCTGCAGCTTGAGGACAAATGTGTCTGTTTTAGCAATGCGAAATGTTATTTTTCTAATTGCTTAGCCTGCAATCTCAGCTCACCCACTGGTATCAATAAATACAGCCATACCAGCTGGAGTCTGACCTTGTTCCTACTGGCTTTCAGTAAAGCTCAGGGTTAAGTATGGTCAGACTTTTTTGGCCAATACGTAGATAAATGGAAACAAAATCATAGTTCATACTTGCTGTTGCATTTTTAATGAGGTTTAGGGGTGAAAGGTGCATAATATTGCACTCCTGAGTCTTGCAGGTGTGGCATCAGAAAACTGGAAGAAACCTTGGAGAAGTCCTGCAAGTGGCAAAGTGATTTCATAGTGATTTGAGAATACAATCATGAGTCCATTTCAAAGCATTGCACAGCTTGTCATAGTCATCAGAGGTTTTCCCAGCATGAGGTACCTCATCTCAGAGAGCTGTGGTGGCCTGGGCTGAAGACAAGTCTTCTCTGGGCTCAGAAGGGATGAAAATCAAGCTGAGAATGAGCCTAATATTTGCAAAGTCATTCCCACCCCTCTTCCAGCCCCAAAATTAAGCTACCCATAGCCAGATACTGGGGGAACATCTACCTAGAAGAGCAAAAATTGAAAGTATAAAATTAAAAAGGTGAAGACCTGGATGGCTGAATCCAAGGCAGCAAAGCAAAGGAGTTTGCAATGCTCACACAATGTGAGGGCACAGCAAACCAGTTGCACCAGTGAACCAGTGACCAGCCGGGTAACCCACACGATGTACAGAAGCAACATAAACTCATGACAAATAAGAAGCCATCCCTTCTGAGAAGCTGGTTTTTGCAGCTGAAGCGCTGGGTTGGTGTCACCACCGGGGGGCAGAAAAGGCCTTTGAAGAAGATGAGCTTTGCCCATGAAAACTGCAACCTTGCTGAAGTAAAGAAAGTTCTTCCTTTATTAACATCCATGCTCTTTATTGAAACTAAAAGGTTGATCTATTGTACATTACCTTTAAAGATAGAGCTCTGTGCAGTGGTGTAAGGTATTTGTCCTCTAGAAACGCTGGTGAGGAGTGGAAAGAGAAATTATCCACACACTAGAGATCCTGGAGGTGCCTTCTGCTTTTGAATGAACCTCTATTTTTTTTAAGAAATTAAAGCAAAAGATTACCATGATTAATTAGGAAATAGGTTTTAACAGAATCAGAACAGAATATCTTTCTATATCATGTATTTGATGAAAGTTTGTTACTGCTTGATATGGGAAAAACAGCCAATGGAACTGATAAATGCCATTCAGATATTTTGCCTTAAGATATTTATTTATATTATTTATACTACATACGTGTATATTGTATATACATGAACACAGACTCACACAACCACTGCAAGGAAACAACGTCCACTCTACATTTTAATTTTTGCTTAAAATGCACGGGATGCAGTCGAGGCATTTTCTATATCTCATATAAATACAACCCCACCTTCCTAAATAATTTAATGTAGTCATGAGCTAAATCGAGTCATCAGTTATCTATCACCAATGAGGCAGTACAGAGACCAGCATGGGGCTTGTGGGGCTTTGCTTTGATTGCTCGTGGTCACTGGGTCGTATTTGTTATGCTATAACGTTAAGCAGAGAACAGTTTGGGCTTATTGTCAAGCAAGCCCATTTCTCTCCTTTCATTTCTGTCCTTCACTGGCTCACTGGGGAGTTCATATAGTTAATCTAGTAAACATAGACAATATTTTTAAGTCTTCCCTTTCTATTTTTACCAAATCAGAAGTACATGTAACATTATATTGACCAGAAAAACCGCAAAGCCTTACATACTATCATGTTACTCCAGATTTTGGCATTTCTTAAAAGGGATTTCTTTCTTAAACCCACTACACTGTAATGGCTCTTAAGAAGCTGTTACTGTCTCGAGTGCAAATCCTTCTTAGTTTGTGTATTATTGACCTGATCAAGTGTGATGGGGCCCTTCGATCAGCCTTCGGGGGAATTTTACGGCTGTTGCGGGCAAGGAGTCCTGCAAGAAAACGCTTTGGACATTTTCATTGGAAATGGGAGCAAAGGAGGAAGGGATGCAAGTGGGGTGGGGGGACCCCAGAGCAGGATACAGCCCCTTCACATGCAAGTACTCACCCTGTGGAGCAGCTTTTTAGAAAGTATTTAACGTAAGGGGATACAAAACCCAACAACGTATCTGAAGAATGGTTTAAAGGTTGCCTGTGGAACGCACAAATGCCCAAGTACAGCCCTGATCCTGCAAAGACATATGTACACGGTTTCGCTTTAGGAGGTTGATTTTGACAGATTCTGTGGACAAGGAATTTGTTCAAGCACCTGTCTAATATTTCAGGATGAGTAAAGTCCTAAAAGTGGAATAAAATATTTTTTCTCCCCTCTCTCAGGCGTATTTACCTGCAAACACCCCCCCACACACACACCAGCCCCCCGAAAATGGGAGTTTAGAGTGAAAATCCTGGCAGCCGCTTTAACAAAAGAAAAATCCCCCAAATGATATTGTTCCGCCTTTCCACTTGCAATAAGAAAATACAGCTTTACACCCAGCCCCGTAATCAGCTTCTCACGGGCTGACCCAGCTAAGCCCCGGCTCAGGGCCGCGCTCCCTTGGTGCCGTCTGGGTCGCTGCAGCATTTTTGCAGTTTATGCTTCTGCAAAATGATGTCATAATTTAGCAAAAAGACAACGTATTGGCAAATGGAGAAGCAAAGAAAACAATCTGTTACTTCAGATGTCAGGCGGCCACAGATCAGTTGCCTGAATTTTTTTTATTTTGGTGGATGACTTCTGTAGTGTGTCGTGATGTATTTTTCTTTATTGAACAGGTTTTGGCACGAAAATACTGCACCACGCCTGGTACTCGCTGGAGAAGTCGAGAAGGGATTTTTTTAGCAGAAAACAACGTGAATCCCAAGGAATATTATTGCAGGGATTAAACGTGGAAAATGCCGTGCCTTATCTGCTTTCTCAAAAGCAGAGATCTTTTACACGCGCCACGCACTAATCTGAAATAAAGAGGCAGATTTGTAAGAGCGAGGCAAAAACCTGGCTGCGAAACAGGGTCTGGGGCAGGGCATAGCAAAAATCACGGTTAGTGGGAATATCTTGGTTTTGAAGACGTCGTCTCTGCCGTTTGTCCCGTTCTGTCCGGACCAAACACCATTTGGTATTCAATTGACTTTCTAACTTAGGAGACAGGACTTTCCATCTTCAAATACTGAAAATAGATTGCATTCTTGGCCCTTCGCTTTGAACGGTTGAGGAGAATAAACGCACACCCTGGTCGTGTTCTAGTGATCTCCCTAATCTCGGTTGCACTTTGTCAGGACGAGGTAACTGGTAGTTAAGTGAAATACCTTAGATCAAAGGGGGATTAATCGCCAACTGAATCCTTGCTGAATAAACCTGTCATTCAAGAAAATTATTTCCACTGAACTTAGCAGAGGATTGAAGGTATTTGCATAACAGGGACCAACGTACTTCAGCCAGGTTAAAAGGTTCAGAATTCAGGCAGTGTTTAGCTTTTTGGCTCCTTTTCCTTTCAGCGGCCCTGTACAATGGTTTTTAATCTGATAATACAGCTAACTATCTAAATGATGTCAGAACAGGAAAGTATTGCAAAGTTTGTCTGAGGGATGGATCAATTTCACTTTCAGCAACTCCTAAATCTGATTTGTTGGAATTTAAGATGTAATCCTTAAAAAAAAAAAAAAAAAAAAAAAAAAAAAACCCCTAAAGAAAAAAAGCCCAAACCACAAAAACANAAAAAAAAAAAAAGTCCCTTTAAACCAGAGGGCTGTTTATTAACATCCTTTTTTTATTTGACCTTTGTCTTAGAAACACCGGGTCTTGCCTGCTGCCTTCCCCAGGGCTCTCTGGGATCATTCCGTACAGGTTTCTCCCGGCGGCTGGAAGCGATGCCCGCAGATCGGTGCGCTCGCCGCACGCGTGGATCTGGGCAAACGCACACAAACAGATTTTCAAGCTTTTTTTTCCTTTTATTTTCTTTTTAAGCCCATCTTGTGGAGGTCATGCTGAATTTGGATGTAAGTGAGATGGAGATAATTAAATAACGAGACCCAACAGGCTGCCATCATCTTCTAGGACCAGCCCTCGGAAGAGATTTAAGCACCGCAGCCTTGTTCAGGGTTCGTTGTGCGGTTGTGGCAAAGATTTTAAACCATATAAATTATCTCTGTTTTATGTTTATGTTTGCTGTGACTTTTCATGGTGAATTAATTTCTTGTAGAGAGAAGAAGGGCTCTTGCAGGGCTGGAAGGCAATGGCTTTTTAATCAGTGCTATCAAAATTGGGAAAAACAGTTTAGAAAATGCAGATTTCTGGAGAATGCTTTATATTGTCTCCCTCCCCAGCCTTCCTGAGGTTCATTTGCAAGTGCTTCCACCTCTCCTACCTTTTGGGCGTACGGAAGGATGTCAAGCTACATGGCGGACGCCAGGTTTCATAATCAGATTTTGACAATAAATGGAATTTAGGCACTTCTGCATCTAGCCTGAGCCTGACACCATTCATTCTTTTGGTGGGCACAGTTCATATTCATCGCAAACTCAAAGCATCTTTCAAGTTAAAAAAATTGCAAAGAATGGTTATCAAAGAAAATGAATAAAATCCATATTGAGATAATTTTTTAGAAAATGATTGAAGTTTTAACCCAAGAAAGGACTCTTAGAGTTTCTTATAGCTTAGAATAAGAACATGTCAATCACGATTAAGCTTCTGGAATTGGAATCCCTTTGAAATGCAGCTGTTTCTTCTTTAATTGTGGCAGCGGACTCAAAAGAAAAGAAAGGTCCAGCCTTAAAGATGAGTAAGGAATACAAAATAGCTCAGGATTAGTTGTGGAGTTCAAAGGTCGCTAATTACACTAAGGAGTTCCCAGACACAGGGAAAACATTAAACAGGTCACCTACCAAACGGGAAACAGACTTTGACTTCAAAAAAAAAAAAAAAAAGAAAAAGAAAAAGAAAAAGAAAAGAAAGGATCCTGAAGAGATAGGTTTCTAGAGAAAATCAAAAGCAACCAGCTGATCTCATTGGGAAGAAAATGGGTTGGGTTTAGGTCTTTGCTGATATATGTCACTACAGATGGCATCAGGCTTTCAAAAAATTATCTAGAGCTCGACCAGGTTTCCAGGAGGTTGTCGTGAAAGGAAGAAGAGCAAAAGAGGGCAGGCCTTTGCCTTAAAATACCTGTTTTTTAGTTGCACTGTGGGTTGTGAGTCCTTGAAAAGAAACCACATGGGGGTTGAGACCTCCCCATCAGTATGTGGCTTGATTTGTTGAGGATGAGCCATCTAGGTGAATGGGTGCATCTTGGATGGGAAGTCTTTTGAGAGAGCCCTACAGCCCCTCTGTGGGCAGTGAGGTGAGGTTCAGGGTACAGTGGGCCATTCCTTCCCCTGGGAGAAGCACAGCTCCTCTGTTTTCCAGCTCCTCTCTGTCCCCATTGACTTGGCAGGGACTGGTGGGACTGCTGTCCTTCCAGACATCCTGCATATGCAGCAGCTCCTTATCGTCCAGCACTCAAGTTCCAAGGATGCTCGTTTCTCCCAAAAGCCTCTTGGGAACACTCTACTAGTTGTCTTGTCTCCTGGAGGGCTGCAGTAAGCAATGGCCATCTGGTCCTTTGCATCTGGGTGCGGGTGGAGATACCTAGTCTTTATTGCCAGTCTGCTCGCAAGGGAGAGAATTCACATTTTTAGGAGAACAGAGCCTTTTTCTCTCATGTCCTGCTCCCCTGCATGAGGCATCATTGCATTCCTGCCAACTTTGGCAGATTGGAGCATCTTAGAGGAACATGAGATTTGTGGAAATAAGGAAGAGACATTTTAGATAATCAAGGAGATGCAGCTATCCAAGTGGCCTGTGCTGGGCCTGTGCAGGGCCCTACTTGTGCCCAAGGAATTTTTAGCATTGGTGTCAATGGGAGTCAAACTGACCATTAAAACTCTACTCTCTGTTCCCTGCACCTGAATAACTTGGGGAAAAAAAAAAGAAAAGTGTGGCAAGGTTTTGGTAGTGAGGGGGCTACAGGAGTGGCTTCTGTGAGAAGCTGCTAGAAGCTTCCCCCATATCCAACAGAGCCAATGCCAGCCAACCCTACACTGGAGCAGGGGAAGAGTGTGAGGAGTCCTCTCCTCAAGGAGGAAGGGGCGGCAGAGATGTGAGATGACCTGACCACAAACCCCATTCCCCATTCCCTCATGCCACTAGGTGGGAGGAGGTAGAAAATGGGGCTTGAGGTTGAGCCCAGGAAGAAGGCATAGGTGGAAGGAAGATGTTTTAAGAATTAGTTTTTATTTCTCGTTATCCTGCTCTGATTTGATTGGTAATAAATTAAACTAATTTCCCCAAGTCAAGTCCATTTTCCTGTGATGGTGATTGCTGAATGATCTCTCCCTGTCCTTTTCTTGACCCACGAGCCTTTGGTTATATTTTCTCACCCCTGTCCAGCTGAGGAGAGGAGTGACAGGGTGGCTTTGGTGAGCACCTGGCATCCAACCAAGGTCAACCCACCACAGGTGGCATGAAGGGAACAGAGATTAGGAACAAGCACAAGGAGCTCCTGTGGGATTCCCACTGTCAGCCATACAGTGCTATAGCAGCTCTTCCAAGGAAGCTTGCACTTCCCAAACTGGGATCCACAAAACTCTCCTCTAATGGCTCCCTTGGGATTGATTGTATTTTGTCCATGCTGCCTATTTGGTAAATTCTTGCTGCAGATACAGCGTGGTCCAGGTTCAGATCCCAGTCTGAGGACTGAGAAGCCAATGAACGATGGGACAGCAGAAGGCAATGTGGGAGACGGTGACAGTAAATAAAGCTTGGAGAACTCCAGCCATGGGAAAGAGGTGGGGAACAGCACCAAATTTAATTACATTCAGAAAGTTAGAGTCCATGGGCAGCAAGTCAAGGAGACAAGGCTGCCCAGGGGAGCGGGTATTTTCTGAAGTGTTGCCACGCTCTGAGGGATGAGAAAACAAGGTGGTGGTGAAGGAGACAGCAAAAGTAGTGAAGGACAAACAGGGACTTGCAAGCTCTGTTATGACTTAAAACTCAGCAGAGCTTGTACTCATAGGACAAAGCGTGACAAATTTCTAGGATAGCGTGAATAAATAGAGGACAACTGCTGCTGAATGTTTAATGCCGTCTTGTTTCAATGTTTACTTGTTAACAAATGGCCAAAGTAGTGAACACCGGTAAAAGCAGGATAAAAATGCAGAGGAGGGAAGTGCTAAATTATGTAGAAAAAGTAGCTGCTTACAAATTATCTGAAGTAAAAGGATTTACCCCAAAGTACTCGAGGAACTGGTGTATACTGCCTTGGTGCTGTCACCAAATGCCTTGGGACCCTGGTGGGAACAATGGCCTTCCAGAAAACTAGAAAAGCACCAAATAACTGAGCAGTGATAAGTAACAGCCAGCACGGATTTGGTAACATTAAACCATGTTCAATGTTCTGCAGCCCAGAAGGCCAATTGCATCCTGGGCTGCATCAAATTGTAGGGGGGTTGGACTAGATGGCCTTTAGAGGCCCCTTCCAACCCAACACATTCTATGATTCTATGACTCTATGTTAGGTGGACAATTAGTTCCACTAACCCTTGTGTGGTGAGAGGAATAGGCTCTGTGAATTTGCGGGAGGAAACTTGTCTCACACATGGACACTGGTGATGCTTTTATCTCTGTCTCCCAATGTGACTAGCAAGCTCAGGAGGTGAGCTGAGGTCACTGTGGTTGGGAGGGTATTCCTGGGAGCCTGCTCTCCAGCTGTGGTTACCAGTCCAGGAAAGGCGGGCTTCCTGGTCGTGTCTTGCTTCTGGTACAATTTAGGATTTGGAGTGGGAGGAATGCACATAAGACACCTGAGGAGATCCCTGTCCTCACCGTGGCACCTTGGCGCAACCTTTGGACACAAAACTTGGTGGGAGAGGCAGGCTGCACTGGGGGTAGCAAGGGGGTAGGGGTGAAGAACAAGTGAGATTTTGGTGAGAAGCTCGGGAGCTCTCAGAAGCTTCAGGGTCTGGATGTTTTTGCAGAGATGGGGCCAATGTGAGTTGGTGACAATCCCACCAGTGCCAGGTACTCCTGCATTTTTGCTCCTTGTGCGTTCAGTGATTGCACTGCTCCTCCTGGCCACAGCAGTGCACGTCTAAGCCAGGTACTAGGTCTTTTTTGACACTCCTTTGGTCCCCTTTTCCTCTCACCCTGTATTGATGGCATCTGTTCTCACATAGACACCTTTGCACTTGCTTCTGCTGGAACATCTGCTTTTTTTTTAACTTTATTTTTAACGTGTTTTTTTTTTCCTCCGGAGACATTTAAACCATCAGGGTGTGAGTGAGGGCTTCAGCAGCTTCAGTAAGTGCTGCTTCCCTGCCATTGCACCCTCTGTGATCTTCATCACTGCAAATTCCCCGTTTCCTTCCACACCTTCCACAATGTGTGAAATGACACAGTTGGGATGCAAAGCATGTTTGAGGATGGTTCCCCATTGCTTCTGTATTTGGAATCCTCAGCCAGTTTTTACTGTGTTTTGTGGGTTATACACAAAGTTTGGAAATTATTTTAATTTCTGAGAGGTCTGCCGCATCAATTCTCTTTGCCAGTGAAATGTGCGGTCTCATAAAAAACATTTGATGCGGTCTCATAAAAAACAATTTGCTCTAAATTCACGTTAATTGGCATTACATTACCCCAAATTTTAATGAAATTAAACAAATTCATTTTATTAATGAAGTGAGTTCTATATTAGTTATCTATACCCACTATTTTATTTGGGAAGAGTGTCAGGTTGACACTCTTTAAAAAGTATTTATTTACTCTATAAAAGAGTATTTTACTTAAAGAGTAAAATACTCTTTAAACAGTATTTATTTAAGTCCTTGTGTTTATTCTTCTCTGTTACTTGCATGTTATTTTTCTTCTAGCCCTCTGAAATGCAATACTAAGTCTGGAGAACTTTGGCCACCTCTTTTGAAAGTCTTTGTGCAAATCCCTTTAATAGAGTATTTTTAAAGGAACTGCTGTATTAAAAAATTGTTGATATTTTTAGAAGAGCTAAGGGAATACCACTGACATAGGGCTCAATCACTGTTAGAGCCTACCAGAACTACCCTTAGATACCACCTCTACCATGGAGTCCTCAGACTCATGGTAGCTCTCAATCATATCTTCCTGATTTAAGTTTCTGAAGTGTCTTTTCTCCCTCTTAAGAAAATTGCTCAGAGCACAGAGACATAGTGAAATTGTCTGGGGAACTATTAGGGACACACAGCGATGCACAGAAGGGTTTAATCTTAACTCCTCAAACTGTGGCTTCCAGTGTCACCTCCTCAGTGGTCCCATTTGCTGCCCAGCCCTGGAGGCACCTGAAACCTTTACATGCACCACTCAGTTCTCTCCATGCCTTGTGTTCTGCAGGTCATGCCCAAAGGCACCTCAGTCATGACAGACCTGAGTTGCTAGCACCTAGTTTACTAAGATTACTAAGTTTACTTTACTAGCTTTCTAACTTACTAAGATTTATGAAGCATCTGTAAGAAAGGGCCATTCCCAGAAGACAAGTGTAGCCATCAGGCCAGGAGAAAGGCTTCATTTGACTCTTTCTTCACTAGTGTGGGTGTCTCACAGTTGTTGCACAAGACCATTGGATTAAGGCATGTGCTAGTTCAGCCTGTCTTGCTGTCTGACTTGTTCATAGGCGTTTCCCAAAGAAGAGGGCATGTTGTAGACTCAAGCCTGTCAGAGGGACCTCAGCCACAATTTGACACAGCCTCCTTTCCCCACTTCTTTCTGTCCCTGAGCTGGGGCAGAGCACTGCAGTAAGAGCCTGCTGTAGTCCAGAAGTATATGGAACTAACCCTTTTAAATCAAGACAGGTGATGTCTTGCGTGAAGTTGTAGAAAACTGCTCAGGGCTAGAAGAGAAACATCAACCACCCCCTCCCGCCATCTAAACCTGCATTGATGTGGGTGTGCAAAGTAAGCTGCAGCAGCAGCCACCTCCCATTCCTGAGTACTGCAGCTCTCCTAACCTTGAGAAACTTACAGACATGGGCAAGAGGGAAACAAAAAGAACATGATTTGGGAAGGACCCCCTGCTATTAAGTGCAAGGAGTCTCCTAACGCACTGTGAATTTTGAGAGTTCTATTGCTTCATATAATTTCTTGGGGACTTCTTTTTTAACCACCTGTGAAGAAGAAAAGCTGTTTCTCTGCTGTGCTGGATAGAGAGCTCCCATCTCTACTCTGCTCTGGGGAGACCCCCCTGCAGTGCTGGGGCAGCTCTGGAGTCCTAAGCACAGCAGAGACATGGACCTGGTGGAGCGGGGCCACAGGAGGCCCCAGCAATGATGGGAGGGCTGGAATCCCTCTGCTCGGAGGTCAGCCTGGAGAAGAGAAGGCTCTAAGGAAACCTTATTGCAAATTTTCAGTGCTTAAAGAAGGCCTATAAGAAAGATGGGGACAGACTTCTTAGCAGGGCCTGTTGCGACAGGACAAGGGGTGATGGGTTTAAACTAAAAGAGGGAGATTCAGGCTAGATAGAAGGAAGAAATTTTTTACAGTGGTGAGAGCCTGGTGCAGGTTGCCCAGAGAGGTGGTGGCTGCCCCATCCCTGGAACCATCCCAGGTGAGGTTGGCCGGGGCTCTGAGCAACCTGCTCTAGTTGCAGATGTCCCTGCTCAGCGCAGGCGGGTTGGACTAAATGACCTTTAAGGGTCCCTTCCAACACAAACCATTCTGTGATTCTATCACCTTTCTCATGGGTAGGCAGAAAGCAAACACCACACCCCAAAATCATGTGGTGGGTGCCTGCCGTACAGAACATGATCTAAACCCTTCCATCAGAGAGGCCCCCTCTGCCCACTCACATTGTGGTGTCCAGGCACAGAGACAACCGTAACAGGCAGGGGCTGGGTTCTGGGCAAAAGAATTAATTCATCTTTTGCCTGATGATCAAAACAGACACATCAACTATGTGAAATGGGTCATACAAGTCTGCACAGCAGCTTCAGCTGAACAGCAGCTTTCCCATGCATGAATCCACCCTTTAGAACATTTAACCAACCAATTAAATTACTCAAACATTTTATAAATTATATCTTAAAAATTTTCCCCTCCTGCAATCACTAATCTGATCTGTCACCCAGCACACAGTTAAACAAAAGCTACAGCAGGAGCAGCCGGCACGCTCGGCTATTACACAGCATTCTTCTCCTCTTTTGTGCTGCTCTCCAGGTTCTCTCAGTTTTTCACCAGCCTTTCAGAATTTGCTCATTTCCTGATGACTCTCTTAAAAGTCCATTTCCTGTGTTCCTGCAGATACCAATTTTCTTCTCAAAATGAGAGGCCTGCCTTTGTAAACTGAGTCTTTTCTGCCTGTTTTTCCAGGGAAAATGGCTCAGCGATGTTTTTTGGAACCTCCAGCAAACTTAGCTGGTTTTGCCTGCTCGGAGCTAGCCTTGTGATCTAAAAAAAAAATGTTCACACCTCCAGATCCTCACCAACACCAGCTGTCATAGCAGTGCATTTCACAGGCCTGTAGAGAATCTTAGAATCATTAAGGTTGGAAAAGACATCTAAGATCATCAAGTCCAACCATCGACTCAATGCTACCATGACCACTAGACCATGTCCTGAAGTGCCACATCTACACATTTTTTGAACATCTCCAGGGATGGTGACTCCACCACTTCTCCAGGGAGCCTGTTCCAGGGCTTGACTGTGTATGAAAGGGAACTCACCACTTCTGCTGACAGAGGCAATAAATATCATCTCCACTTTTGGAAGCACTGCTCCTGCCTCTCTTAACATTCCTGTAAGTTATTGACTCGTACGTGTTCTGTGTGCATCTCATGAGAATAACAGAACTCCTGCTTTTAACTGTCCTGTTAATCCGGGGTCTAATCAGATTCTTGTGACTTCAGGACAGGAATAAGACACTGAAAGCTTTAATGTCCTGGGAGCTCTATGGTTTACAAAACCAGCCAAGTAACTGGGAGTCCTCCCAGAAGAGATGCTCGCTCATACCAGTCTGTATCTGTATCACTCAGTACTCGTGTTGCACCAGTTAACATCAGAAGGGAAAGTAAAAATGGCCACGGCAAGTATGTTTCAAATTGTCTTCTCTAAGCTATTACTGAGGACTAAATGATTTAAAACCAGGTTGTGTTTTTAAGAGACGTGACCTCTTCTTTTCCCTCAAGAGAAATTTGTAAGCAAACAAATGAAGTACAAGTGCTGGGGAATATTTATTTTCACTGTATCGTGACATTACTCTCATTAGCTGTCTGTTTTGTTTAAATACAAAAATCATTCACAAGCAAATTAGTCAAGTAAGGTTTTGTACACTGTAGGTGCTGGTGCTTTGGAATTCCAGATGTAGTAATCTGAAGAAATCAGTTCCTGGGCTAAGAAAAAAAAAGGAAAACAGGCAAGAAAAATAAGCATTAGAGGGTGTGTTACAATCAGACATCCCTTCATCCAAGTTAAGAGACTACTAATTCATCCTTACTAGTTTACAGAAAAGGTATAATGGCCTCTTTAAACTATAAGACTCTTATTATTATTTGAAAATAGTTTCTGATAATGAGACATTTAAAGTCTCAGCTTCAATTACCTTTACTAATGTATCAGTCATGAGCTTAAAATTCAAACAGAGGTTAAGTCAGAAGCAGGTGGATGGCTTGGATTTTGTTCAATGAATATAAATTGCATGCTCAATAGAAAACATAACAGTATGAAAATGTTGCTGCTTTGTGTTACAATTTAGGTCTGAATGTGACCTGTCACAAAAAGAACAGTGCAGATGACAGTTTCCAAAAGGCATTTACAGACCTCTCCTAATGTGACTGACTGAAGTTGCAAGAGACATACGGCTAGAAATAAAAATGCTTCCATTAGACAGATTTTTTCAGTGCTTACTGTGTTCCAAATTAGTGCATTTTTGGTGCAGACTTGGAAGTAGCCGTGTGTTAACTCAAGAATTTGAGTTAACAAATTTGCAGGTTTGGTTTCTGCCCCACGGATTCCATGGGGAGCCACATCTACCAGGGGATGTTGGTGTGATGACACTGACAGCAAGAGTCTCACCTTGTGTGCAGGAGCTGAGTTCTGTACCTGGGTATTGCCAATCCACACATCATGTCACTGACCAAAATGTCCTAAATAAGGGGCCAGACTACGGAGAGGCGTTCTCTGTGCCCCCAGGAAAAGTTCTGCCACTGTGCAGAGCAGAGTAAAACAACACAGGGTGAAGGGGAGAGAGCCCAAGACAGAGACTGACTTTGTAACTGAGAAGTAAGAGCTTTCACCTGAAGGGAAGATGCCAGTCCCTACTCCAGGGATGCTTTAAGCATCACAAAAGAAAAAAAAATACAAAGCAGAGAACAGAATTTCTGGGATCCCCCAAGCAAACCAAGAAAAAGCTTTGTCCAACTTTAGCTACATGATTTTAGTCATTGACATCCACTTTGTAACTTCAATATGCAGTTTCAGTGAAATAAATGACATTTCTAGCAACTCACATGCAGTAATTTTGGGTTTTCCTGGTGCAAAGATCTGAATAGAATGCTGGTCTGTGTAACATCCAGTAAGTGTAAAGTCTGGGATCCTAAAATACAGCTACAGAAAGAGAGGGGAAACGTGATCAGATGAATATCGTCGTGCTTGCTATGCAACACTGGCAATCTGTGTTACGTGCTCTTGGTGTGCAAGCGTGGTTCAAAGTGACAGGATGTCAAATCCTGCAAGCAAGAAAACAGAAAACTCCATGCTGAGAACAAAGAGGCTAATAATTACGCCCGATTTAAAATCAACGGATCTTCATAGGCAATTTAAGATAATAAAAAGATGACTACTAAGGCCTCTTTTCATGGAGCCTGCGACTTACTTTTACATAAGCAGTGTTCCCAGTGCAAACATAGTCAGTCGGGTGCTCTTTGCCTGCAGTGCCAAAAGACACGGTTCCAGTCAGAGAAACTTCCAAAGATTTAGGGAACTTCTGTCCTAAAGCCGGAGACAGCAGCTGTAAGAAATTATAGAGCTGTGCCTACGCTACACACAACTGCCTGGGGAGGAGGCAGGAGGGCACAGGGGTATTCTGCTTACCGATGACCCAGACCAGGAGGCTCTTCTCTCGTGACAAATCCAGTTGGCCGTAACTAACTTTGTACTCTAACTGAGCGATTGGGCCCCTGCAGCATGACAGAGAAAAAATAAAGCCGTTGGAATTAGTATCACGCAGTATTTGTTAACATCCATTTTGTTCAAAAAAAAAGCAACAAAACACTGAAATATACTATTTGTGCGTGTACACACAGATCATCCCTGAGCACGCTGCTAATTTATGTAAAGAAATTACGGAGGAGGAGAAAATCACTGTGGTTGCAACCTAGTAATCATAAAAGAGCTCTTTATATTTTACTGTCTTTAGTTCACTGATAGCGTTTTACTACCACTATGATCAGCATCATCAACTTTGTATCATTTTATCTTTAAATTTCCGTGATAATTACGTGACGGCGTAGCCGTGGCAGTTATCAGAGAGGCTTAAAAGGAAACTATCGTTTTAATTTTAAATAACTATATTTTTGATAAGCTGATCTGTAGCTAGGATTAGCAGTCTTAAGGAACAGGTAACCCTGGGTTGGAAGTGATCTCAAGACTTAATCCACCTGGAGGATTGTGGCAGTGTCACCTGAAGAAATATCACCGGGAAACAGGATGAGCAACAGAAGTAGTCAGAATGTTACCAAATATTTGGGTATGAGTCCCTGTTCTGGAAATTACAAGAACTCCAAAGTGGATTCCCAACACTTGCAGGGCCAGCGTCTGCTGGTAGTACTTTGATGGAGCATAATCTATTACCTTGACTACTGATAGGTTCATGTCAGGAAGATCAGAGAAACAGAAGAAATTTCTGTAGGATTCCTGTATTCTTACCTGTTGAAAAAAGGTATACGAGCTTCACAGTACTCGAAAGAATTCTTTATGCTTTCATGAAGCTTCAAATTAACTGTTATTTTTAATTGTGATCCTTCTTCAATGAGCTGATAACATCCCAAAATTGGTGGAACAGGAACCTGGAAAAAACTGTATTCATTCTCAAGGTAAATTAACACCACCATCACAAGATCCGTTAAATGCTGTTTTCATTGCTGAAGTACTTTGAAAAAATAACAAACACATTAATTGCTGACTGTGCCAAACTCTTCAGGCTGCTTGTAATATACAGATTTGTGGTATATGCACTTGACAGCTCAGCCTAGATTCGTTTTGTCTAATTCAGGCATCTAAGTGGTTCATTTGAAGTAAGAGCAGCCACGCCAAGCACTCAAAGGCACTGGCACCTCCGAAGCATGAGGTGACTCAAGTCACCTCAAGTGCCTTCCAAGCAGTTTATTATATAAAAAACATTCCACCTGCCTGTATCAGGCTGAAACTCATTCAGACACGTTCAACAATACACGTATTTTTATTCCCATTTGAAGACTGGAAAATATACGAGAGTGGGGGATGTTATTACCTGGGAAGTGTAGTAACACAAGTTGAATGAATCTGAAGGAGGAATGAAAGGGAATTTGTAAGGTCCACTATACACAGAGTCATCCAGTGGCTCGGCGCTACTGGATGTCAGCATGGCAGGGTCGACGGAAGTCACGCAATGATGGACCACGATATCTTGGAGCGGAGGACCGTTAGTCGGGAGATTCAAACTGAGGGTTACGTTTGGTGCAGATCCCTCTATGTCACACTTGGAAAAAATGAAGTCAAGGAGTTATTCTAAAATATCTTTCTCCAGACAGAGTTAGCTGTTCAAAAATTGAATATGAGCATTGAAAAAATAATAATTTTCAGCTGGCTTCAAACCTTAGCACTGACAAATACTTTCAAAACAAAGTCCTGTTCCCATTTCTGTAGCCTTTCACCGAGGAGGGCTATGATGCAAGCTTAGCTAAATGTCTCTTAACTGACAGCAGATAAACCAGCCAAGGACTTTCTGCATAGCGACATCACTACGAATGTTACATAAACTTGGTGATAGTCCAATTAATTCAGTTACTTTTACAACATCCGCTTAATGGATTCAAGGGTGCTATTAATGGCCACTGTGGTCCCATGTCAGCTTTCTCATGGCAACCATGTGCAACGCGTCCATTGTCTCGTCCCTCTGTGTGCCAGCTCAGCAGTGCATGATTACCCTGCGGCTTTCTTCTTATGTAAGGCCGTCCACTCTGCAAGATGACCTAGAAACTTGTCCCTCTGAGAGCAGGAAGCTGTTCACCTGCGTAATCCCTACCAGCATGGCTGGCGGGAAATAACCCAACCTTTGGAAGCACAGGATTTAGGTTGGCTTCCTTTGGAGAGGAGGATCCCACCTCTTGTGAAAAATTACCATGATCTACTTCATTAGAAGGTCTTTCTCCTCTAAAACACAAATAGAGTGATAATCTAGTGTGCTTCCTAAGATTCTATAATTCATAATGAAGAAAGTTAAATACAGCCCTTACAGAAAACATGAATTTTTATGTATTTCGTAATTATTATTGATCTATTTAGTCAGTTCCCCAATTTTTAATATTAAACTATGAAAGCCATTGTCACATACAAAAACATTCAATATAATTATACAACCAGTTTCTTTCACCAGATTCTGTATCACCTGCTCTTACATCAGCCAAGCAAACAATCTTTGTGGATTCAAAATGTTGTGTAATAGAATGAAGTAGAATAGAAGATGAAACTTTCGTTTGAAAGGAATATGAATTAAAAACGCTCAGGTAAAGACACTTGTAGAAGAGTCATTCAGAAATTCTGTTTCTCATCATTATTTAACACCTTGCTTACTAGATAGCTGGAAATAAACTTGGCGCTAGCGCTACCATTTCTTAATCTCTATATGCAAAGACCAGATTAAATTATTTCTCCCTATTTCATTTAAAATAAGGAAAATCTGGGAAAATATGTTCAATGTATCTACTGCTGGAAATTTAAGTCTTATAAATAGTTACTGGAAAAATGCATGAAGCATGTAGGAGAAAGCCAGCAAAGATCAAAATAAAAGCCACTAACGCATCACTCTAATATGTAATAGTTTGGTAAACTTCGAGATATCATAATATTAGAAATTCACTGATCACATGCGGCAAAATGAAAGGAGTATTTCCTTTCCCAGTGTGCGTGCTTGAAAAAGACTTTGGCCAGACTTGCACATAAAACGCTCTCACCTTGCAATTTACAGCTCCGTAAACTTGCCACGTGTCCACAGCATCTCTTTTGTCATACTGCATGCACTTGACTTTTTCAGTGATGCAGACATTGACCTGAGGTTTGCCTTTATATGTGTTGGATCTCCAAGCCGGTTGATTCTCATCTGTAGGCGTCTCCTGAATGTCATCAAATGAGCTGTTTAAGCTGCGTATGTTCGTGTTTAAGGGGGTGCCAAGCGGACAGGCCTGTATAAGCAAATTTCGAAGCTGGCCTATTTTTGCATTCATCTCAGCTTCATTTTTCCGACTTGGAGAGATGTAGTCCACAATGCCTAAGAGAAGAGCCAGTCCTTGCGAGAGCCCGCTAACGGTGAGGAGGGGTGGCCGTGGCTCCAAGGTCTCCTCAACCAGTGGAAGACACGCATATATCAGACCACTCTTCTGAAAAGCAAGCACGGGCCAGAGATCCCCTCCTTCGGTGCGAACTGAGTATACCGATGAATGATTGATTCGAGTACAAGTATCTCGATGCTCCACAAAAATATGGTCATCTATGAGTCTCAGTTCAAAAAGTAAGGCTTTAAGAAAAGCGCTGTCTGATGGTACAGGCACATGTGTTGACCCGTTGAAGGTCTCAGCACGTATTTCAACAGTGGGATAACGTCTGTGACATGGAAACAAGAGCACCTTAATGCTATGCATCTTTTCCCCACCCAAAATATCACACCAACAGAGTTCCTAGAAGCAGAACCACACAATCCCCTTTCTGGCTGTCAGAGAAAGCAAAAGCATTATAAAAATCTTTGGAATATTGATATAATCAAGGATGGGTTTCTCTTAGGAATCTGAATAACTCCCAAAGGCCCCCTGGTTCTAAAAGTAACCTTGTATAAGTGGAAGCCAGCAGCATCCTGATAGAAACAGTGATCGGATCAGAATCTAAATCACCATCAATAAAACTATGAGTAATTAGGATTCATTCTAGCAGGTAGGTTTTTTTTTTTAACTGGAATCTTTGAGCAAACACATTCACTCATTTTTTTAATAAAATGTGAATCTGTCTGCCTACCTTCCTGTTGCACAGAGGTATAGGACCATTAAACAACACTCATAAACCTGAATATTAACACCATCGTAGTGAATATTTACGAGCGAAAATTTTCTAAGAGGTGAGATCACCCTACAAACACATTTTCAGACGTTTAAGAAAATGGATGTCCCATGTAACGAAATTCAACTACAATGGCTTTTTGCCTAGATATAGTAAGCTACTGCTACAGCTTTGCTACTCTACTAAATGCTATATTTACAAGACAGTATAATGGAAGTTACTTATATATAGGTTTTTCATTGCTCTTCTGAGCCTACACAATTGATCTGTAGCGCTTGCTTTAATCGATTAACAAGATTAACTAGAAATCTTTACAATATTATAAATCCAAAAAGATTTCACTGTATGTAAGTCCAAATTTTCAAATGTTTTTTTAGGGGGGGAAAGTGAAATGGATTCTACACTGCAAGTGCAATATATGTGACTTACAGCTGTTATGTTCATAATTTAACTTGTTTTTTACTTTTGAGTATTTAAGATGTAATCGTGTTAGAGAGACATAAGGTTTTGTATACTTTAAAACTGCTGTGTTGCATCAGTGTATATATTTAATTTCAAATTTCCTAGAGATAATGTTTAGGAAACTAGCTGTTTAATGCTATGCCTGGGATTTTCTCTTTTGAAGCAGTATTATTTCTTAAAGGAGAGAGGGATGAATTTCTTCTCAAGTTAACCTAAATCTATCAAGAGGAACTGAAGACTTGTCTTTTAATAAACAGCCAAGAAATTACTCCCACTAATGCACTGGTTTTCCTCCTTTCTTGGAACTACAGGATCCCCTGAGTGTCTCTTATACTAAGTTAGATAACAGGCTGGCTTTTCTACAGTGTCTTTTGTGGGTTCTCTTAGTAGTCAATCATGGACCCTCAAAGTGTGTACCACAGGTTACTCATCAGGCAACTGGTTAAATCACTTGAATGAATCATCTTGCAGCAGATCTGCCCTCAGGCTGCACGTTTGTTTGCGCTCAGAGTCATGCTTACACACAAACATGGGAGAGAAAGTGCACAGATATATAAAAAGGGGAATATATGAAGGCATTTATGTAACAGCTTTTTAAAGACACATTGAGTCCTGTTTCTGAAATTGCCCTGGAACTTGTAATCCCAGCAATGTGGGACTTTGCTTTATCTATGCCTTCCACATGTAGCATTCCCCTTCTGCTCCTGAGCACTTGCATGGTTCTTACCCTGTTGCCTCTAAGTCCCACCTACACCATCTTTTCTACACTGAGTAGCTGAGTCCCTTCTTGCTGGAGGCACCTCCTCAGCCTTATTTTCAATGACTGTGCTTTTCTGTGCAATTCTTAATCAGGCATCTACAACCTCTTTTTTTTTTTTCAACAAAGAAAAACAAGTACAGACAGAGAGAAGCCAGAGCTATGAGATCTGTAAACAGGATACAGATGACAGTAAAACACTTCCCTACAGTCTCACGTCTATTTGGAAGAGCAAGGAAACAGTGGTTTTGCAGCTCAAAAATTTGTGAAGACTTCCAGAGCAAGGCTGTTGATAAGAGGCTACTTGTAACCCTGGTGAGCATCTTTTTTTGGTTGACGTTTTATAAACAAAGGAAGAGGAGATATTTCAGTCTAGTTTTGTCTCGCGTCCCAATCCGCCTACTCCATTTGCTGAAGCCATCCCTACACCACAGCAATCTTCTCCTCCCCCCGCAGAATCTTCCCAGCTTTAGCTGAGTCATTAGGTCATTAGTTAGCCCTTCAGATCTTGGTTTTTCAGTATTCCCTTCCAGAAAGTCATGAAAACTTAAAAAGATGAAAGTTTCCAGGGATGAATGAGCTTTGGCGATTCAAGAGAGAGACCCGTACTTGTTGCCTGAATTAAGTTATGATCAGCTGAAAAAAAAGTGGAATGCTTTGATGTCCCAGATGTCTTCTCTGAGGTTAAAGATCAGGGCTCACGTATCTCCAGCTGAGTGCGTAAGTCTCGAAACCAACAGTTTCCATGTGATCCGGCATTCTTTATATTGTCTGTGCGCTTTGTTGAATTTAAGGTCAGTTAGGAGGATAAACTTGGGGCTTCCACAGCCCTATTATTTCCTCTGGGAACTTGAAAGATCTAAGTCTGGAAATCACTTGAAGTATCAAGTATAGCTTGCCCTTTTCAAAGGAGGGCTATTCCTTGTCTCTGCCACTTACTGTGTGACAAGTTACTTCACGTATCCCTGTCACCAGCCCCCCCTTCCTCCATGGCGATTACACTCTCAGATTTTTTGGGGACAAGGCTTTCTCTTTCTCTGTGTTTGTAGAGGGGAGGCCTCATCTCTAGTCCTGTAGGTAATACAAGGACTATAATACTAATCCTGAAACAATCAGAGGAATGTCCAGTGGAGAGATCTGTCTGCACCTGAAGATGGAAGATAGTCTACATGCTCTGTTGTATTTCCTCCCCTCCTCCTTCTAGGTTCTCTCCTCAGTTTTACTAAATTCAGACCAGGACTGTAGGTCACATCTATTATCCAGGTCCCAGTATTTTTCCCTTCCCTATCCCCACGGTTCTTTTTCCTCTCATTCTTTGGAATCGAGTCCTCTGAAATCACAGTGAGTACAAAGAAATGGCAACAAACTTTACCAGGCCAACAAAAGCAGCCTGCCTGGCCTAAAGCCTGACTTAAACCTCTCTAAGAGTTCTTAATAAAGAATCCTCCTTTGGTTCACTAACTTCAAAAAACTGTCTTTGTATGCACAAATTAAAACCAAGTGGACAGTTAAATTTCTGCCTGAAAATACTGTACTTTTGTACAGCAACAGAACAACACAAAGAGAACATAAGCAAAATATGTATTTCCTACTTTGCCCATTTTGTCCATGTGACAGTATCTCATAATCACTACACTGCTGAGAAGAGTAACATAAAATATTTATAACAACTAAAAGGAAGAGGAACAGAGAAAGGAAAGTCATGTGCAAAACGCACAACTTGTAAAAAAAAAAAAAAAAGACTCAGTTAAAAGCACATTATCTGAAACAAGGAATTTTCAAAATCTGGTTCAGCAACGTAGAGTGGCCAGCGGCGCCTGGATGGGCGAAGAGATTTTTCAGCATCTGATGATTTCGACCATTCTTTTACCTATTTCGATATTCCTGCACCTGTTTCGGGGCCCCGAGGCAGCCCCGGCTGCTCGAACCCGGACGTTTCTCTCTCTCTCTCTCTTTTTTCCCCTCTCACCGGGGCCAGACAAGCCGCGCAGCCCGCGGAGAGGCGGCAGCAAAGCCCCGCTGCGGGCCCGCCCCGGCCCAGGCCTCACCCACGGG
>VZZY01009897.1:165885-229228 GCA_013400335.1 Eurystomus gularis | reverse complement strand
CTGGGCGGCCGGTGGTGGTGCTGGTGGTGCCGGCCGGCTCTCTGAGGGGGTGCGGCCGGGGCCAGCTCCTGCTCGGGCCGAGAGGGAAACGGTCCTTGCCGCCCGGGGGAAGAGCGTGTGCGGGGGGCGAGGGGCGCCATGCCGCAACCTGAGGGAGCGGGATGTGGGTGCGAGGGGCTGAGGGAGCGGCGCGGAGCTCGGGGATGCCCCTCGCCTTCCCCCGGGGCAGGGCTTGCGGTGCCCCTTAGGCCTGGGCCGCCTTCCCCCGGGGCTCCCAGCAGCGGCTGAGGTGCTGCTCTCAGCAGGGTGACAGGCCCTGCCAGGCCCGGCCGCCACCTTTCTTCTGCCGAAGGCACCGGCTCGGTTGACCCCAGCACTGTGGTACCGTAGCGCGGCTTCTACTTTTCTGGAAGAAGGAAATAACTTTGCCCTCCCTATAGCTGCCGTGGAGCGGAGGAAAGACAAGGCGGCTGGTTTGCCCAAGGCCACACACCAGCAAGGCAGGGTTATAGCAGCAGTCCTGGCCTGGACCACCAGCTCTCGTGGTGTGACCTGTGATTAACAAAAAGCATTTGTACCCACTTGCTAGCACATGGGGATGTGGTATCGTTACCAGGTATCCCATGCTTGCTCTCTGAGTCACTCAGGAGCTGGTTGTGCATTTGGCGTGTTAACACCCGGGACATGCTTTGCCCAGCCATCAGGAAAGGTCTTCCTGTTTCCTTGGGAGGTCCTATAGCTGTGGTTTGTATAAATACATTGTGTGCACTTGTATTTATGAATCACTGTTATGACACATGAGTGTTATGACTCACATCTTTTGGCTTGCATGGTTTAAAAGGATAGCAAGGCTGATAGACCATGTTGTAAGTAGCTAGGTGCCAGGTTTTATAGCCTCTCTATGCTTTTCTAACAGTCCTAGGAGTCTGTTGACCGATCAATATGATGACAGTGCGGTTCTGTTCTTTGTGGGATGTTCAGTGTGAGATAACTTGGACGGGGAAAGAAAACCATGTTTTGGCTGCTTTGGGTCATGCACAATTTGTTCTGTTCTGCAATAGCAATAAAGATGAAGTTGCAAAGTACGTGAGACCTTTGCCTAGAGATAGGGCTTGAAATTACGTTCTCCAACATGGAAGCCAGTATTTATTTATCTCCTGCTTTCACTTCTTTTTCACTATAAAGGCAAGAGAGGTTTTACTGATGTTCATTTAATTAATGTTGCTCACTATGTTAGTTGGAAGTCCCTGCCATATAGGTTAGAACATGAAAATTTGCTAGTCATGGGAGCAACCCTTAGCTGCATATTGAGGGTAGTTTTTGCTGGCCATGTTTTCATTTTCAATGTAGATATGTGACATTGTGTAGAAGGATCTGTGCTGAAAGTAGACACAGAATGGACTCACTTCTCGCTCTTGTAGCTCAAAGCGTAGTTTAGCAATGATTTTGTCCAAACTGGTTTTTAATGTGGCTAGGTCCAGTTTAGTTTCATTTATACAGACCAGATCAAACCAGGTTATCATCAACTTCAGGCATATCTCTTATTAAATCAGGAGTATTGGCTGAATGGATAGGATCACATTAATTCATCTAGAGCTAGAGGGAAGTTCAAAGCTGTGAAGAAATTGACTGTTGGGGCTCATCTGATAAGGGGCAAAGGACTTGCAAATGACATTTGTAATAGCTGATTTTCAGCAATTTCTGCAGGATAGGAGACTTAAAATAGGAATTAGGCTGTCAGCTGTAGGTAACCCTGTTATCAAGATAGCATTAAAAAGAGCAAATGAATGTGGAAGATACGATACACAGGCAAAACTAAGAAGTTTGGGATTTGCAGTGGAACCTGGGAAATCATGTCTTAAAAATACACTGTTGAGCTTCATTTATTCTTTATAAGTCAAGTAGATTATTTTTAGCATGTCCTTTGTGAAAATTTGGGAGGAAAGGCTCATTTTGTTTCTTTGTTGGTCAGTATTTTGCACATAATATCCACTGCAGTTACTGTTTCTTAAATAATACACAACATGGTTTATGCAATTCGAAAACTGAAGGACAGGCCTCCTATATAAGTGTTCTTGAAGAACAGATATTTTCCATGTTATGCCCCTTTAAAATATTACTACACCTGCATATAGCAGTGGTTCTGCCATCATTTAGATCTGACTAAACTGATTTATGCTCTTTGCTGATACGTCAGATTAAAACAAGATGCAGGTTTGTAGTTCTTGCAGAGTAACAGATGTGGCAGAAGGAGAGAGGGAGACTGGGAGACGGGATGAGCATTGCTGAAGAGAAGGACGCTCGCAAGTACCTGTGCTGTGGGAAGGGCAACAGAGGGGATGGGGCAGCTCCCAGTTGGGTTTGGCCTCGTCAGATGGCACCTACTTTGGGGTCAAACACAGCATTTGTGGCCATGTGCTCAGCTCTTTTGGGGGATGCAAGGGAGCGAGCTGCAGGCACTCTATGCACACGTGCTCTCAAGGGAGCTTTGAGGAGGACAGAGGAAGATTGGTATTATAATTTTTTTGAGGGTTTAGGGCACGTATATCAGATTTCCTTGGGAGAGGAGGCTTTGATAGGCATGCAGAAAAAAGAAGAAAAAAATTTTCAAAGTTATTATGTGTGTGTATGTGAATTATCTTTTAGTGCAAACATCCAAAGGGAGAAATGTAGAAAATGTTTTAATATATGTATACATATTAAACAGTGCAGCTTTTATATAGGGTTCTTCTATAGTGCTGTACTTGGCATTGGTATCCTTGTAACTGGAGTGGTAGTCCCGCTGAATTACATGATCTTCAGAGGAAAGATGGTGGTTGTGATTTTCATAAAAGGAGAAGTGCTGCGAAGAGCCATAAGGTAATGAGGAAGCTGGAGGACTCCCTTGAAGGGAATGTATCAAATGGCTCATTTCACCTGGAATTAAAATTGCAGAAATAGATTTAAAGATGACACAAGGAGAGAACTTACACTTGGTGTGAAAACACTACAGTATAACTTGTAATGAAAAGGTGAATTTTGATTCACGTAAAGGAAACTCAGTGTTGTGTATCAGGAAGAACTGGGTTAAACTGGTGAGTGACTTGTAGAGAAGTGGTTTGAATGTGGTGTCTTCTGGTTACTTTTGAAACTTAACAAAGAGACTGAGCAAAAAACAGTTACTCCAGTCAGTCTTTGGGTGATCTGTTCAAAGGGTGGAACTTCTCTCCTTCCTAGTAGGATTCAGCATCTTCCACAGTATATTAAAAAACCCTTTATCTTTCTATTTAATAGCTAGGCCTGACTCTGTGAGGCATAATGCAGTTTTGAGGAAGGACAAACCTTGAACTGGCAATATTTGCTTTTCAACTCTTTTTTTTAGTTATTAAAACAAAACTATAACACTACATTTCCCCTTCTTATTAATTCTGACCAGGTTCTGTTTCTTGGTTATTATTTTTATTTTTTTAAACCGAACTTTATCAGAAGCAGTGGTGGCATGTTCACATGTTTCATTGTTGGAAATGAGTTGTGGCAAATACCACTATTAACCAGAGCCACCCCCGGGTCTGTGCTGGGTTATGTTTCACGGTTTTAGAATTATTGCTGCATGTCATTTAAAAGCTTTCCGTGAAATCCTGGTGGTTGTAAGAATACTCTGCCTACTGATCCTAGATGTGCCAATGTTAGCACCTCAACAATGCTCCTAGATTACTAGTGAAGCTGAAAATACTATTTATTTTTTTTTAAAGGATAGGTGTTGGATTGTGTTTTAAGTATTTAATATTAACTATGGGAATATTAGAGCTGGCTTAAGTATTAGGCCAACTAAAAGAAGAGGTCTTGGTTTTATAACGAGGTCTCTGCCTTAATAAAACATTCCTAGCTAGAAAAATAATCTTAACTCTTCACTATTGTGCAGTGTTTTTATGAAAGATCCAGCAAAGTTTATGGAAGAAACTTGAGTAACCTTGTGTTTTTAGCATCATTCATGCCCTGTTTATCCTTCTTGGGGAAGTCAAATCCATCATCTGTTTTTATACTTGCTTTGTTTTTTTTCCTTTATTGTCTGCTTTGTTTTTGCAGCTGCAGTTCAATGTTGCTTAGTGTCCAGTGGCAACCTCACACTGTTTATGCCACAGGGCAGCATCTTGGTCAGTTCTGCTTGTGATGCCGTGTTGTGAACTGCATCAGAGTTGAGCAACGGCAAAGAAAACTTACTTTGCCATGTAATTTTTTAGACAGTCTGATCCGCTGTGCAGCTGACTGCTGAGTCTTGTGATGTAGTGTCTCAAATCCATGCAGCTCCTGCATGGGTTCAGACGTTTGGAAATGACAAGCCATAATATCACCTGGAAATAAGGACAGGTAATTTAGAGCCAGCCCTGCAGCAAATTCTTGCCTAGTACTCTGGCAATCTCTAGACAAGGTGTTCAAACCCATCATATTACGAACAGTTCTCTATGTTAAATATGTAAACATCAGAGGTGACGGGGTAATTCTCAACACTGTACTTGCTCTTGATTGTAGTAAAGCTTCTAAGCAATTCCAAAATGATGTGTAAGCAGCTGCTTAAGGAATAACCTGCAGTGGCACATTGTAAGGAGTTTTTATTCTGTGGCTAGGAGCCCTTTGTGGCAGATGAATACATTGAACGCCTGGCATGGAGAACACCTGGAGGAGGTTCCAGAGGTGGAGAAGCTTTTGATCCGAAAAGGTAAAATAAAATTGCATAATAGTCAAAGTGAATGTATCTCTAATTGTGCTGTTTTATTACACATATAACAAAAAGCTTGTATGTGGCGTTGGTGTGTGTCCAACGAGGTTTTCATCGGGGAGAATTGCTAGAATTTGTGACCATGAGCCAATTATTCAGAGCCAATTATTCAGTAACAAGAGTAGGGAAAGTCACTTTCTGATTTAGACCATTTCAATGAAGGAGAATTGATGTTGTTTGTCCTTGTCAGAGATGAATGTTCCAAAGCACTAGAGTTGCCAGATTAAAGCATAATGTGAGGCTTCACTGCTATGATAGTTAAGGCAATTTAATGAGTTTTTTGCTAGTTTATCTCTCCCTGAGCTGGCTTGAGGTAAGACTCACTAGTTTACAGTCCTCGTGCAAGTAAAAGGCATGAACACGTAGGATGGGAAGAAAGGCAGGAACATCACAACATTGACTTGGGTTGTTTTGGACTGAATTTGTGTAGTCTGAATTCAGCGAACAGCTTGCTGCTGCTGAGTGGAGATGGGCTCGTGCTCCTTCTTCCGTGCTCTCAGCTCCACACAATGAAGGCTCATCTTGAGGTAGCTCTATGTATGTGATCTCATAATAAGCTAGGATGTCAGCGAACTAACCTGTGAAGAAAATAAAACAAACTTTTTTTTCTAGTTGTGTTAGCAGTTTTGGGGAACTGGAAAAGCCTGGGAGCAGGTGCAAAGAGAAGAAGTGGTGTTGTCTGTGAGCTGGTGGTGAGAAGGAATGTGGGTGTGCAAAGGAGCGAGGCAAAGGTAGGGAAAGTGGGGAAGGAGGAGGTAGTGCAGGACCTTCACTTCTTTGTGGTGAGCTGGCTTGGCTCTGTTGAGAAACCTCCCCACAAGGAGCCAGCTCTCTGGTTACTGGGCTGGCATTGGGTGGTGCGTTGGTAACTCAGATACAAGATTTTATACAGCAGTGTTCAACATCTAGTCTTCTGTTTTCCAAAACTCCGAGTCTTCTTTTATTGTGAAAAGAGTGGCTCTTTCAAATAGTGCTCCATTTTAGCTTTTGTACTGGTATTGGTAGCCTTTCTAGAGATATAATTGTTTTCATTCTTCACATGATTATAAGTTGGGAGATGAACAAGTGTGGTAGCTATTCCTTAGTGACTGCTCATCTACATGATTTTATTCCAAACTGGGATTGTAGTCACTTGAGCTAGAACTCCTAAGAAGTTTAGGAATTACTAATTTCATAGACAAGCTGTTGTTATTCACAAGCAAATATGAAACGCTTCGTTAGCACAGTCAAAGGACATTGAGTTTGGAGCAGTCTGGCTCTTTGGAGGTGTGCGAGAATTGGAAGAATATTATTGGAGTTCTAGCAAGATGCTGAACCCTTGACATGCAGTCTGGGGCCTGTATCCTATGCAGAGCTTTACATGCAATTTAAGCAGGAAGAAGCCTGGAAATGCACAACATTGCTTCCAGTAGCTCTTTCTCCACAGTTCTACCTATTTTAGGTAGTTAATGATTTGTACCAATACCAACTCAGTTTAACTTCTATATTTCTGCTGGCTTGCTTCTGTTGACTTCTGTGATACACTTTCACATTTTTCAGGACAAGTGAGAGAATCCTGCAACAGTAAATATTTTTCCTGTGGGATCTTGTAGTATTGGGCAGGGAGCCAAAATTGTATCAAAGAGAAACAAACTTGGTTTTTCTTTCCTATTTTTAGAAGGTGATGCTTTTTTTGGCAGAAAGAATGGTGGAGTCTTTATTTCTCTTCTGAGAAACTCTTCCACTGAAGCATTCTTTAATTTCTTGCTATATTACTATTACTAAGTAAGTGCTGAGCTGCCACAATACCTGTTTTAAAAACAAGCCCCAAATGGAACTGAAGCAGCTTGTTAAAATGAATAGGAGCTACCTGCACTTCTCGAGGCTTTTGTTTGAAAGTATGCTTTGTGTCACTTACTATCATTTACATTTTATTTTAAGTATAACTCTGTAAACCTAAGTCTGTTCCTTGTGCTTTTCCATGGAATCTAATGCAGCATGCTTACTCTCGGGCATCTAGTACGGAGCAAGTAGAGAAAAAAAGTCATAAACATTGCCCCAATCCGGTTTTTAATAAGTTGTGCCTTTAAGTCACTTACTGTTGCAAAGATACCACTTGAAATAGGTTTTTAGGCCAATACAGCGAGCAAAAAAGGCAGCTTGCATGTTCCAGCAGCAGTGTAAAAGCCTGTTATTTTAGCAGTAGAAGTTAAAACTGAAAGTGCAGTGACCCTCCACACAACTGGAGTCTTGCTATATTACATCATTGAGGTGTTGCTCCCAGAAAGCTCTAAATGGTGGCCAAGAGAGGTACTGGGGTGGTTACTGGGAAGGAGTTGTGCGAGTTGAATAATAAGTTCTGCTTTTCCCTTCTGCTTGCTGAGAGTCTCTAGTCTGTGCGTGGGGATCCAGGAGAGAAACGTGCTTGTTCTGCTTTTCCACAGCACTGCAGGTTGGAAGGGCTTCACAGTCACACTACACGTGCTGGACAGAGTGTAGGTGAAAATGCAGGTTCCTGAATAGTCTAGAAAATAGCTCCCAGGAAGGGATTCCCTTTTCTTCTCTTCTCCTGCTTTGACATTAAACCTGGGCAGCAGAGTCCTCAAATCTTTCATATTATTTCGGTTATAACTGTGAGTTTTATGGCAATGGAGGATCTGGGAATGATCCATTCCCTGAACCTCAGTGACTGGGGTGTCTGGAAAAGTGTAAGCTGAAAAGGTGACTGGAATGGGACAGAATGGACAAAAACAGAAATGAGAAAGAGACTGATAATAGAATGAAAAAAAGAACAGAGCAAATTTCAGAATGCATTCAGATGTACTGGTTTGAGGAAGAGTAAAGTGGGAGTCTGAAAGAAAAATCAAAGGGATGGGAAATGGCAGAAAAAAAAACCCCTTAAAATGATAAATGCTGTAGGAAGGAAAGTGAAGTCAGGAAGCAATGTTATGAGACTATAGGATTGTATTCATTGCCTATTAACAGGATGTTAATTTTTAAGTTTACACTTACATGTACAGTAGAAAATATTTTCCTGTTATAGCCCTGACATTGAAGGGATGTAGTGGCCTAAGTTCTCTTTGTCCTTATGAGACTTATTTAGGGAAGGTGGGGATATAGGGATTTTTGTACCTGTGGCAGAATGTGGGTGGTATTTAGGTATTCCTCTCTTCCTTGGCCTACCTTTTATGAGATCACATAGTTTTTATGTAGGCTTTGAGTCTACACAATTAGGGTGATGTAGTTTAAAACAAAATAAGTTTTCGTTACTATATCAGCCTTGTAGGCAAGTTGTTTTTCATTGCTTTTTTTTCTTTTAAGCTCTCTGCAGAAGACAGTGTCTCTCAAACTCAAGTCTGCTTTCCTGTATTTTATTTTAAATCAGATTATTGGAAGAATTTGTAAATCATATCCAAGAATTACAGGTAATGGATGAAAGGATTCAGAGAAAGGTGGAGAAACTGGAACAGCAATGCCAGAAGGAAGCAAAGGAATTTGCCAAGAAAGTACAAGAGCTGCAGAAAAGCAACCAGGTAAAATCTAAAGAGTATAGTCAGTGCTAAGCTGTGCAAGTTTTAAAAGCATCTATTAACATTTTCTGGTACAGCGTGCTGCTGTTTGAGATAAGAATAAAGAGGGTTTGATGGAAAACAGTTTTCCCTGTCAAAGGAGGCTTATCTGCCTGTTCCACTAATGAGCGTTAGCTGTTCTGAAAGTAGCAAGTCTTCACGAGAGTTTGAAGGAAGACACTAAACAGTAAGCGGCTGTGTGTACTTAATTAGTGGTTCTGAGAAGTTCTGAGTTATGGCACCTGGAAAGCTGCTGCCTGCATTCACTGTGCTGAAGTCAGTCTAGCATTCCATAAAGTACAGTAAATAGAAATCATGAATTTTGTGTCCGTGTCTACGTTCTCGCAGGTTGCCTTCCAACATTTCCAAGAACTGGACGAGCACATCAGTTATGTAGCAACTAAGGTCTGTCACCTTGGCGACCAACTGGAGGGGGTAAACACGCCACGGCAACGGGCTGTGGAGGCTCAGAAGCTGATGAAATACTTTAATGAGTTTCTGGATGGAGAGCTGAAGTCTGATGTTTTTACAAACTCTGAAAAGGTAAGAGCTGTCAGCGGGATGAAAGCAGTTCAAAGCAATAAGCAGTACTGCCCTAATTACAAGCTGCTACCATGACTTACCATGGTCAGACTTCAAACCAGTGAGTGACTGACTTGTTAAAGTTGCATTGTTCTGAAATGTAAATTAACAACACTCGGCTGCAGATTGCTGATAAAGCATTTGTATTCAGTGATGCTTAATGTGGCAATGTTGGCATTTTTCATTTTATGAAATTATCAGAGATTTCAGAGACGCTGGGAGGGCAACTTTAGAGCACATACAATATCTGCCTTTTCCCTTTGAACCCCTCGCCTCAGATCCACCCTGTAATGCAGAACGTTTCTGAATGCGACTTCTTTGTGAAACTTTACTCTGTTGGGTCAGTCCACTGGCCTTGGATACCTTTTTGTCACAGCATGCCTTTGGGCTTTGTATAGTCCTGTGGTTATGTCTCCACCCTCTGAATTTAGAGGAACCGTGTAGGAAAACTTCAAAGAAACGTTAAAGCATTTTGTTTTTCTTACGCTTCCAGAGTGTGTTCATGAAGCAAATACAATCTGACCAGTGTGGCTAATAGAAGTAAACTGAAGGAGAAGTGTTCAGCTGTAAGCAAAAGGGCACATACTAAGATATCCCTGTGCAATTTGAAAGATAAAGTTGTTGGTTTGGGGTTTGTTTTGTTGTGGAGTTTTTTTTTTTCTGAGGTGTGTCCTGAATAATCTTTCCGCTCTCCTTAAATTCTATGCATTGTTGTGATTGTAGTCAGGAAAAAATTACAGCGTGTTGGAACAGCAAAAACTTGGTCTGCGTATTCAGCAAAAAATATATGCTTGAAATGCAGCTCGTGAAGGACCCGAGAACAGATTGATAGTCGTGCCCTTTCCACTGAGCTGAAGATATCTCTCAGGGAAATGGAAAAACTAGTAATTTCACATAGTTGTATTCCCAAGAAGCCAATTGCATAGTGACTTTTGATGCATGGTCTGTGGATATGTGGTAATTACCCGTTGAGAGTTTGCCCTAATCAAAGAATGAGCACTTAAACTTCTCTGATTTCCAAGGAAAACGGAAAGGTTTCAACATAGCACAAGTTCTTCTATAGACAGCCTTTTCCAGATCTGTGCAGTGTGTGTTTATTTGTTTTCCCTAAGTGGAAATAAAATATGCATTTAAAAAATATTTAATGGCAACATGGTAAATAACAAAGCATAAACTAGAGATGTGTGTGTCTGCTGAAGAGTCTTATATAGAATTCAACTTAAATTAAGACTCTTACATAGAATTCAACTTTACTTACAACTTTAGAGCTTTGCAATACTGTCTGTTGGAGGGTCTGAAAAAAACTGGTACATAAATAGGGTAAGCCTGGAAGTTGGTAAACAACTTGATCTTTATACACCTTGAAGAATAATAAGACATTTAGCAAATGTTGAGGAGGGCAAATGTAGTAAAGGCCAGAATCTTGTGCCAGTCTGCAGAAGAAGTGTGTGGAAACACAAACAGGATTTTCTGGGTACAAGTTATCTTACTCTGACTAATTTCAGTCAAGGTGGGTTAGTACTGTGCTAGAACTTTTTGCCTTCTAGTTTAAATACAAAGTAGAAGTAGCATTTATAAAAGAACCTGCCTAGACGTGCTGTTACATCTTAAGGCATCTTTGAACTAAAAGTAGTTGAGATATTTTATAGTATGAGACAGTAACAAATATTCTTAAATGTAAAACCTTAATACTTTGTCAGTCTTCTGATCTTTGTACTGATGTGGGGTTTAGATGGTGTTTTGGAGGATGTTATGATTTATTTTTTTTTTTCTTTGTACTATGGCACCCCTCAAGTGTGGAGTTTTCTTTGAGACATTGAGGACAGGGGATACTGTGAATGGAGAGGCAAGAAAGGAATTATAATGCAGTTATTTCCTTGGGAATTCATATTTTTCTCAGTTGTGTCAGTTTTAAAAATCTGTTAGATTTATTTTTTCCATACACTGAAGTTGTTACTTCCCACATTACTTTATCCTAGCCATACTTAAGCAGCTTCTAACTTTCTGTCTCTGTGAAGGTTTTTCCTTGCTGTCTTGTCTTATGCTGTGTATTGTGTCTTCATCCTCTGAATCCACGTAATTTCCCTTGCAGTTCCAGCTAACCAGTCCCTCTCCTGTACTGAAGAGTCTTGAAGTGAGCAAATCTCTCCAGTTCAAACAATTAAACTATCAAAGTAATCTAGCAGCTCACTTCTTTATCATGCAATAGCATTAAACACAATAACATTGTATTTAATGTGTTTACTATTATTCTTACATCCTTTTCTCCATTTGTGTTCTATATTCACCATTATGCTGCAAGGCCTTTTAACTCGTTCATAAAATATTTTGTGTTCAAATTCTCTCTTGCTGCTATTTGTCCATGATTGTTCAGGGTTTTTCCAGCTATGTTATAGCCTTTATGTCATATTTTACAGAATCTATATTTATTTTGATTTAATAGTTTACAGAAGCCTGATTGAATTAAAAATGGAATATGTTCAGATTTAAGCAGAAACCATGGAGAACTGATTTGTCATGGCTTCTCCTGCGTGTAAGAGAAGGCCCCAAATTCAATACAATCTAAGTTAGTTAACAGCCCTTGTGTGAAGAGGAGACAAAGAAAATGTTTTGTGAGGTGTTTTGTTGTTGTTTGGGATTTTTTGTAATATCTGTGAATACCTGCGAATATATAGACTGTTCTAATGACATCAGTATTGATCACAATTGTTAGGTGTTAAGGCTGTTGTAAGCTAATAGAAGTAGCTGCTGTTTCATTGGATTTATTTGAGGAGCATGGCTGCTTTTGACTTAAGAGGCTATTGTAAGCTGACAGGTCAAAACATAAGCTGCCTTTAATAAGGAGAAGGGATACATTTTATGAGAGCCCCTATTTTTGCTCAACAACCAGCCTAACGTGATGCCTGCGCTCTGCATTCTTACCTGTGTGTCTTGTTCTGTTCCTGTAAAGTTTTAATCCCAACCTGCTCTAAGTGGTGGGAGAATGGGATTTCATTACTTCCTTCCCTCTCACTCCAGTTTCCTGGAACATGAGTAGCAGGTAGGACAAGATAAACTGCGTGATCTCAGCGTTCTTTGTTGTGTCTACCTATAAAGGTTTTGCTCAAACGTAGTAGATGGAACTCTCATTGCCCACTTTGAGGTGCCTTCCCGTCACTAAGACAGAATAATAAATCCCATAAAACCATTCCAGAGCTGTGTCTGGTTTGGTCCAGTCAACACTGTGTGCTTAAATCCACGGAACTTTGGTTGCAGCCAGCTACATTCCCGTTTTCCATAGTTTTAGTCAGCCTGGTCAAACAGTCACTGAGTGCTTCCCATGCTGGCTGATTGTGGAAGAACACATGATGAAAGGTTTTGCGTCCAGGACAGAGCAGATATTTGCACAAGTGTTAGCTTTTTGTCAGCTTTTGTATTGATGTGAATATTCCTATTTTGTAGCTACATGATTAACTGACTTTAATCTTGATTTTTGCTTTGGACCTCAGAATTTATAATTTCTAACACAACTTCCATTTCCCCTTCCTTGGGAGAATGTGAGGTACTTCAACCATGCTCTGCTTTGATCCCCTTGTTCTCTTTCCAACCCTTTTCCATGCTGAACATTATCATGGGTTTTTTGGATATAGCTATACAACTAATTCCATCAATTGCAAAGAATTCCCCGGTGCTTTTCCTGGCCCATCTGGAAGGGTTGCTAGCCACTTCACTTCTGAGTTTAGCAGAGATCTCTTCTGGCTGGCTGTGAGTCAGTAAGACTTCTATCCTAATAACTTGAAAAATAACAATGTTGCAGCTCAGCCAGGTCTGTGTTGCAATTACATATTTTATTCCCAAATGGAATGGTGCAAATTTTCATAAGCTTGCTTTGGCCACCTTCTGATCTGAGGAATCTTTGGTCTCCCAAGTGTATAGCTATGGTGCCGTGATGAGCTATTTGTCCAGGTATCTTAGGCACCTGCACAGACATGCCCAATGTGAACATATAATAAAAGACTTTTAATCATGTTTTGTCCTATATAATTTTATGTTAAAAACAAAACAACCTTAAGCAGCATGAAAGTACATACAGGAACTTTAAGGGGGTGGTTTCTTCCACGGATATATCAACTCAACAAGCTTTAGAAATAGGAACTCCATGTATGAAAACTGGACGGTGGAGGGGAAGGAAAGGAATAGCCCAGTCAGACCTTCAGTAATTCTGTCTTGTTTTACTCTTAACAGATTAAAGAGGCAGCTGATATTATTCAGAAACTGCATTTGATTGCGCAGGAACTCCCTTTTGACAGGTAGAATTCTATCTGAACATCTTTAAATCTTCACATAGCTATGATTTTCTGATACTTCCCTTGTCTGCTTCTTTAGTGCTGTGCTTGGTGATTCACGCGGCTTCTGAGATGGATTGTGTGCTTATTTCTCTTTCCTCTGTTCTCAAATTCATGTTCACACTCATGTTGTAGGATCATCTTTACATACACATCTTAAACTGCTTAACAGACTTTTAATGGGATAATTTTGCTGTGCTGACTTAATGCTAGATTTGAATGAGATGCTTGTAGGTTTTTATGGATATAAAGCATGTAACTTTTCTGTCGTCTTTGTGTTTCATGTTTTCATTTTCAAGTAGAGTGCCTGTTATTCATCATCTGGGATATCTGTGATTTCTCTCGTGATGTGGATTTGAATTTAATCATGGTGTTTTTGTTGTTAACAGGTTTTCTGAAGTAAAATCAAAGATAGCAAGTAAGTTATCTATCCAGTTCAATCCGTATTCCTATATTTGAATTGTTAAAGATGATTAAAGAAGTATGCAATACTGTCAGTATTACGGTTTTTGTCGGTGCTTGTATTACGTAGCCTGATGGATTTTTGTTGTTATCCCCTTTCCTCTCCAGGTAAGTACCATGATTTAGAGTGCCAGCTAATTCAAGAGTTTACCAGCGCACAGCGGAGAGGCGAAATCTCCAGAATGAGAGAAGTAGCAGCAGTTCTGCTTCATTTTAAGGTAAAAACTGAGGGATTTAAATGAAATACATGAATAAAACAACACATGATACAATAAGCACCTGTTTTAAGTGACTGTATTTGCATGAGTACAACCACCATAGCAGATGACACTTATGACTTTAAATATACGGAGGTGTTCCATCTGAAATCAGATGCAGGGGAATAAAAGAGGCTGATGATGGGGAGGTTGGAGGCAGTGTCAGTAGAGCCCGTTCTGAGATAATATTTTCTTGTGTCGGTGTGAACTGACTTTCATGCTTGAGAAACAGTGTTGAAACCTCTGGTACATACCATAGAGAGCGGTGATAAGTGATGTTACGTTAGGTTTGTGACAAAAATGGGTTTGAAAGAGCCTACTTTTTTTTGTAATAACTTTCTCCAAGGGGTTATTTCCTGTACTGAAAGCATGGAGAACCTGCTTTAACGTTGGGTTGTTTTGCTCCTTCCATAGGGCTATTCCCATTGCGTTGATGTGTACATAAAACAGTGTCAAGAGGTAATGCAGTTTGTTTTACATGTATCTCTTTGAGTGTTGATTTATTCAGGAGTATAGGTGGTTGTAAATATACTATAAAATGTGCTTCTAAAACCCTAGGGTGCCTTCTTGAGGAATGATGTCTTTGAAGATGCAGCCATTCTCTGCCAGCGAGTGAATAAACAAGTTGGAGAAGTCTTTAGCAATCCAGAGACTGTGCTAGCCAAACTCATTCAAAATATCTTTGAAGTTAAACTTCAGGTATTTCAAATTTTAACATGCTGAAGTTCGTTATGGAAACTTTTTTTTTCATCCAAAAAGACTAATTTCTAATAACAATTAATGAGAATTTCCAATATTTGTAATCTTGTATAAGGATTTAGAATTTAGAATGCCCTGTAACAAGTCAGGCAGATAATCAAGCCTATGTCAAACAAGGCAGCTTGTGCTCTGAATGCAGCACGACTGAAAATACTCAAATTCAGTATGTGAAATAAGGGAATCAATGTGTTCATTAGCTAATTCACATATAAATATACAAATATTTGATTTCATTTCTATGCCCCCCACCAAGAATATGTCAGGAAAAGAAGTTTCATATGTAATAAGTATCTTTAATATGTTCATTCCTGGAATTAGGTTTCATATGTGAGGTTAGCATTGAATAAGCAAAAATACCTGATGTTGTGAATACTGCCCTGTAGCTAATACAATATTTATATGAAAGTCTGGAATAGGTGAAAATACAAAGTTTTCCATCCTGTGAATATATTCACTTAAGTGTGTGAAGTCAACAACTCGACTATTTGTTGCAAAAAAGCAATTTCCCTGTAGATGTTATTCTCCTTATAGTGTAGAGATTGAGCTCATGTTTCAACTCCAAATTTATGTGTCAGTTTTGACTTAGTATTGTATGGTGAATAATATTTTTGCCCCAATATTCAATGACAAGGGGGCTATAAGCTTGTATCTGCTTTGTTTACGTATTATGCTAAGCAAATATGTAAGCATGTCATTTGCTTACTGTCGATGGCAGAAATGCCCCAAGGCCTCTGGTACTTTTGATTCTTAAAAAGAGGAGATTTTTTTTGTTGGTCAAGCATATTTTCAATGCAATCTCGCTTTTGTCTTTGCTTCACACACTGCTGCTTTGTAGTATTAACTAATTCTGTTCTAAAAGATGCATTTAGCTCTATCTGTAGATAATGTAGGATCTGTAAATTAGAGATTTAGAAACAAAGATTACATGAATTACCTTAAGATGTACACTTTGCAGTAAATTATATGTAATCTAGCAAGTTGTCAGTAGGACCTCTGGTTGCTAGTTAATCTTCTAACAGATGTGTTGAAATTTTACAGAGTTATGTGAAGGACCAGCTGGAAGAGCACAGGAAATCAGATGCCGAACAGTATCTTAAGAATCTCTATGATCTATACACAAGGTATTTATATACAGTTGATGAAGCCATTGTTGTAGATACTCTCTTGTAGAAATTGGTTGATTATCAACAGGTAGGAAGAGAAGCCAAAAATGCGAACTTCTCATAAAAATTGAGAACTTTTAATGGCCATTAACCTTTATAATGGTTGCTTTCCTAAAGAAAATTTTAAATTGCCTTTATTATTTTTAATGGGAAGTGTTTAGTACGGTGATCTTGGAGAGTAGCTTTAAAACTGTGCAAAAGCCAGTCCTCTGTGTCTCACTGGTGACTGCTTTGCTTGCAGTTGTGCCGTGTGTAATTAAATGTGAATTATGGGAAATTCTGTACTTAAATGTAAAGCTGCTAGAAGTCTTAATCGCAACCAGGATTCCGTTGTGCTCTGTACTTTACAAACACGTAATGCTGTAATTCGTACAAATTCAACCTTTTCCTCCTCTCCCCTTCTTTGTTTCTTTTGCATAAAGAACTACTAATCTGTCAAGCAAATTGATGGAATTTAACTTGGGTACTGATAAGCAGACTTTCTTGTCTAAGCTTATCAAATCCATTTTCATTTCCTACTTGGAGAATTACATTGAGGTGGAAATTGGTTACTTGAAAAGTAGGAGTGCTATGATTCTGCAACGCTATTATGATTCCAAAAACCACCAGAAGAGGTCCATTGGCACTGGAGGGTAAGTTTCTTCTCTGAAGTTCTGTGCTTTTAAAATGGAAGGGAGGTGGTAAGGGGAGAAACATAATATTTGCTGTGTCAGATGTACAGTGATGAACTGGAAAGGAGCAGGCTTCTAAAATGACCTACAGCTTTTTATTGTTTGCTATCACTTTATGTTAACTTCTGCTAAAAAGTATATTGCTCTCGGTACATGTGAAAGGTGATGCATGGTATTTATGTGCTCATGGGAAATGAAAAATACCAGTTAAACCTATGTTTCAACTTAGGATCCAGATCCACAAAAGGACTGAAGCAAAATTAAGGTACCTAAAGCATGTATATGTGTGTATCTAAAAGCATACATTTTTTTTCACCTGCCCAGGTCTTGTGGTCCCCTCCCAAGACCTAGGAAGGGGAAAAGACCGTAGCAATGTCAGTGAGAAAGCTCTTAATGAGCCCAGAAGATGCAATGGACTTAGAGAAAGGTAAAACAAGCCTTCATTATCCTCAGGGTAGAGAAACTCTAATAAAGAAATAGTGAGAAGTGGGAAAGGAAGAATTAAAACTTGTGTGAAACAGAGGTGATAAGACTACTGCACCTTTCAAAGAGCTACTGGGTTCAGCGTGTCCGGAATGAAAAGTGATTTGGAGAGAGCAGCAGCAGCAGCAAAGTAATTAAATGAACTCAAAAACAAGGATGAAAATTTAATTTTCTTGGGGAAAATTAAATTGATTGTAGTGACTGACTTTATGGGTTGTTTTATGCATGGAAATGTGTCGGAGCATGCTTGACTAAACCAGGACTGCTGAGATAGTGAATGAGGATGAGAGGGTCTGTGGGCATGGATGAGATAGAAAGCTCTCATTAGTGTTTTGAAAGTACAGTGTGACAGAGCGTGTGGAGGCTACACTTGGTCTGCAGAGCATAAGTGCCTTAGGGTTCAATTGAAATTACTCTTATTCCACAATGGGGAATAGCTGGTCCCATGGTGTGGATGTGCCGTGGTAGAACACAGTTGGCCATGGGATCAGAGGTGGTAGTTTTGCATTTACTGGCATCTTTTTTTAAGCTTGCAAGACTTGTCTTAATGCTTGCGTATCCTAAACTGTGTCTTGGGTTCTGTTCTTTAACAACTAAAATATCCTAAATCAGTGTTGAATTTGAGCATCAAAATTGGCATCCAGTGAAAGCTGCTTTTGGTACATCTTTGTTCTAGTATTCAAGACCTCAAAGAGAGAATAAGGCAACGTACAAACTTACCCTTGGGGCCAAGTATTGACACGCATGGAGAAACTTTTCTGTCGCAAGAAGTGGTGGTTAACCTTTTGCAAGAAACTAAACAAGCTTTTGAAAGATGTCACAGGGTAAGTTTGCTTCCTGTTATAGAATTATAGAATCATAGAATGTTAGGGGTTGGAAGGGACCTCTGGAGATCGAGTCCAACCCCCCTGCCAAGCAGGACCATAGAATCTAGGGCAGGTTACACAGGAACGCATCCAGATGGGTCTTGAAAGTCTCCAGAGAAGGAGACTCCACAGGCTCTCTGGGGAGCCCGTTCCAGAGCTCTGTCACCCTCACAGTCAAGAAGTTCCTCCTCATGTTGAGGTGGAACTTCCTGTGCTCTAGCTTGCATCCATTGCCCCTTGTCCTATTGCAGGGCACAAGTGAGAGGAGGTTGCCCCTTTCTTCTTGACACCCAGCCCTCATCTATTTATACACATTCATTAGATCCCCTCTCAGTCTTCTCTTCTCCAGACTAAAAAGCCCCTAAAAATCTCCATTTGCGATAAAACTTTGTGCATGAGGTGAAATCTAAGGTTCAATTTTCAGTCAAAGTGTGATAGAAAGAAAGAAAGGAAGGACATAATTAAATAAATTAATTCTCTTTTGTGTTTTTCAGTCAGCATCATGGTAGAGGCTGAGGGTTTACTTTTTAAGTGTGGATCTCGTGTTTTTGTGGGTTTTATTACTGCCTATTTTTGGAAGAAGCGGAGGGGATTAAACCTATTGTCTACATTGCTTTTCTTACTACACTAGACCCAACATTTGAGAAGCATTTAGTGTAAATTTTTTGCCTTCTTTAAAAATACAGAGAATAGTTCAACAGTTGTTTTCCTGTGTCAAGTGCATAAGAGAGTATCACCAGTAAAATGCTGAGAGGAATAATCTTTAACATGGTGTACATTTGTAACCCTCGGTTGTTCTTTAAATGCTTTATTCTAACAAAAAGAAGTGTTTTCCTTCTGATTAAATCACTGGTTTTACTGCCTGTCAATTGCTGTTTGTCTGATACTTCAGCACTAATGAAAACTCTAGAAATTTAATTGCAAACTTAAGCCCTAAGAATTTTTTTATTAGCTAACTACACTGATTTCTAGCATTTAAAATTAGTGTGGAAAAACATAACACTTTAGATATTTAGAAGTTTTAATATTTTATATGCTTAAAGGGGGCAACGATATGGATGATCCATCACTGTCTGTGTTCAAGACCAGCTTGGATGGGACCTTGAGCAACCTGGTCTAGTGGGAGGTGTCCCTGCCCATGGCAAGGGGGTTGGAACGAGATGATCGTTGAGGTCCCTTCCAACCCAAACTATTCTATGATATACCAAAATACAGATAGAGCACTGTTACCTGTGTGCACTGGGATGTCCACCTTCTGAGTAGTGAAAGTCAGGGACTGCAAGACATGCCGGTAGATTATTATTTTTCTCACTGCGGTAGTTGCTAGGAATGGTTGTTAAATTCACTATATCAGCTAAAGTTTTCCAATTGTATACAACTGTATACAAAATCAGCTCAGCCAGACACAATACAACATCTTCTTTTTTTCCTGCGGGCATCAGAATTTTTCATACTTGGTCTGAAAACGATTGGGGTGGAAACCAATGCTAAATGAGTCTTGGCATGTAATGAGATTTTTAGAATGACAGGTGTGTAACTTCTGTTGAACATGCTGGTGGGGGTTGGTTTGTGGTCAGGGCAACTCCCCATGCAAAGTAGAAGTTAAAGGTGTCCCTGGCTAACTACTTGTAAGATTTGTGTCACACGACAGATACAGGGAGATACACTGTCACAACTGTGACACCTTTAGGAAAAAGAAGTTAGTACTTTTGAATGTAACTGTATATTGCAACATTTCATAGAGTCATGGGTTTGGGTTGGAAGAGACCATAAAGATCATCTAGTTCCACCCCCTGCCATGGCAGGGACTCCTCCCACTAGATGAAGTTGCTCAAAGCCCCATCCAGCCTGGCCTTAAACACATCCAGGTATAGAGCATCCACAACTTCCCTGGACAACCTGTTCCAGTGTTTCCACCGCATCATAGTAAAGAACTTCTTCCTTACATCTAATCTAAATCTCCCCTCTTCCCGTTTGAAGCCATTAGCCCTTGTCCTATCACTACAAGCCCTTGTAAAAAGTCTCTCCCCAGCTTCTTTGTAGGCCCCCTTCAGATACTGGAAGGCTGCAAGGTGGTCTCCCCAGAGCCTTCTCTTCTCCAGGCTGAACAACCTCAACTCTCTCAGCCTGTCCTTGTAGGAGAGGGGTTCCAGCCCTCAGATCATCTTCATGACCTCCTCTGGACCTGCTCCAACAGGTCCATGTCTCAGTGTTTGGAAATCTCTGTGACGGTGTTCTGTTTTGGGGGTTTTGTCTTGGTTTTTTTAGAGATTACAGCAGAAACCTCTGGGCGTTTTGTTACATAAATTTAACTGAATTGCAATAGTAGTTGTTCTTACTCCTAACTTCATAATAATTCCTTAAAAACCAAAGCCGTATTTCTTATGTGCAAAAGCCCTGGTGTGTTTTTCTTTAGGAAAGGGATTTACTGACAGGTTGCAGTCCAAATTCCCGTCTTGCTTGCAGGCTCATGAAGGTACAGATGCTCTGTGTGTATGTGGGCATTACTTCACTTAATAACAGTTTTCATGCTCCGTTGGCTCCAGCTGAACTGTGATAAATGTAGCCGAGGTTCAGTCTGTATTTTTCCTGCAGTACTGTGGCAGTGGTAGAAGAAGAGCTGCACTGGGTGAGCCTGAAGGTCCATCTGACCCAGTGTCCTCTCTCTGGCTGTGGCCAGTGGCAGAAACATAGTAAAAGAGAAGGTAGAGTATGGACAGAGTCATCTTTTCTGTATACGTTTTCCCAGAATCTGGTGGTGTGCAGTTTAGGTGATTCCTCAGATTACATCTGGACAATAGTGTTTCAAGGTCTGGACCCTTCCTTTATTATTACTATTATTATTATAAATTGTTTATACTTTTGCTTTTTGTAGCATCCTGAGGTGTGATAGCTTCAGTTTACTTGTTAATGCTGAAGGGTTTAATGATGCTAAAAGCTGTTCCTGAAGAGTTCTCTGCATGGGTACTTCTCGCCTACAATAAAATTGCAATTATTCTGGAATACTTGTTACATTTTAAGCTTATCCCTTGTGCAATATCAGATAAACTTTCAAATATATGTAGAACTGACCTTTAGAATATTTTTTTCTTTAAAGCTCTCAGATCCATCCGACTTACCGAAGAATGCTTTTAGAATTTTTTCCATGCTTGTAGAGTTCTTATGTACTGAACACATCGATTATGCATTAGAAACAGGCCTTGCTGGTGAGTATCATATTATTTGAGCATTTTGACTCATTGGCCTTTTGGTGCAGATGATCTTTGCAAGTCCTCGCTGTGCCTTATTGATTGGCCTTGTTCAGAATGTATTGTTTAAATAAAATTAGTTTTGTGGATTTGGGAGTCAGTCTTCTAAAGTGTAACTGCCATGTGGGGAATTGTTGCACAGATGGAAACATGGTGCTGGCCTCAAAAATGTTTGTATCACAGAAATGGGGACGTCAGCACTTCTTCTCTGTGCTGTGGCAGGAGAATATATTTACATTAAGGTTTAGTGTCTTATGTGTTATAAGAATTACGTGTTTGTTTGTATACCTGTGCAACTTAGAGTGACAGTAAATAAAACTGCTTCTATTAAAGAAGTTAAAATCTCGACAGTGAGAACCTGTCTTGCTTACATGAAAGCCTAAAACTCATGTTCTGAAGAAATGTTCAAATTGGCTGCTCCCCTTTGCTTTTAGAAATTTTAAAAGCGAGATATTTCAGTGCTTGTGGTTATGACCTGATCTAGCTATGAGAAGTATTCTCTATGTGGCATCATGGTAAATTTTTGAAACTCTAAGCCTGTGATTTAAGCATTCATGGAAAAATTCTGCATATTTAAAATAAAAATCATCATGCTAATTATAAGAACTACATATTGTTACAATCCTAATGAAACCACCTTTGCTTTAGGCATTCCCTCTTCCGATTCAAAGAACGCAAATCTTTATTTCTTGGATGTTGTCCACCAGGCCAATACTATTTTCCATTTATTTGACAAGCAGTTCAATGATCATCTGATGCCATTGATCAGGTATGTTTATTTTGATTAGAATTTCCATTGTGAATGGTCATTTACTGGTGAAGAAAGCAGGTTTTTTTTCATTCCTCATGTCTATTAAGAGGAGATTATTCTTGGGGTGGTTCAGTTTGATGTTGTGGGAAGATAAAACACTGTGATGGGAGGGGGAAGAAGGGAAGTTAAACTCAGCAAATCCTGCTCAGGTTTAGCTGCCTGTTCAGGCTGTTAATTTGTTCTGAAGCCGGCTACCTCCATCTAAACTAGTCCTTTCTGATGGGATGGGAAATCTTCACAAAATCCTGTTGTAAGTAGCAGACCCAGCAGACAAATTTCTTTTGATCTTTTAAAATTCTGTCACCCACTCAACCCTCTATACTGTTGCAGTTCTTCTCCTAAATTATCTGAATGCCTTCAGAAGAAAAAGGATATCATAGAACAGATGGAAGTGAAGCTGGATATGGGCATTGATAGGCAAGTAGAGATTTAAACTTTCTATTCATCATTAATTCTTGTAAAACTCCTTTGTGATGTACATTAGATTTCCTTTTAAGGATTAATTATTTCTGAACACAAAATTGATTTATTTTTTTTCTTTTTAATCCATAATTAGGCATTATTGTGCAGAGGAAATCTAAATTGTTTGTTTAGAGGCTCATATTTGCCATGGCAGATTTCTGACCCATAAAGAATTCTGGAAGGATGTTATAAAGGCTTGTGGTTATGTTAAAAGAGTGCAATAATTCAGTTCTACCTTATTGTCTCAAACTACTTTTTTCTACTTTTAAAGGCAGGAGGAACGATGATTGAAATAGGTTAAAGACTTGCAGGATTTCCATTAGGAGCAAAGTTTGACAAAAATAGGTTAGATGATTTGCCTGAGTCTGTGCAGTGCTATGGATTAGAGCTAGTCACAGAAGTCTGTAGACCTAGAATAATTTTGATTCTGACATTGACTTGCTTTGAGGTTGTGAATGACTCATTTAATCTTTTTTTTTTTCCCTCTCAATTTCCCCAAATAAAAATGAGGGGATAGCTGTAGAAAATATAAATTAAAATCAAAGCTGTTTTTGCAGAAGAGAAAAATAACAAACTACTGTAGAATCATTTAGGTTTGAAAAGACATTTAAGATCATCAAGTCCGTCCATAACCCTACTCTACCAAGTCCACTGCTAAACCATGTCCCTCAGCACCACATCTACACGACTTTCAAACCCCTCCAGGGATGATGATTCAACCACTGCCCTGGGCAGCCTGGGCCAGGGCTTGACAACCCTTTTGAGGAAGACATTTTTCCTAATGTCCAACCTAAACCTCCCCTGGCGCAACTTAAGTCTGTTTCTTCTTGTCCTATCGCTTGCTACTTGTGAGAAGAGACCAACACCTACCTAGCTCCAACCTCCTTTCATGGGGTTGTAGAGAGCAAGAAGGTCTCCCCTCAGCCTCCTTTTCTCCAAGCTAAACAGCCTTAGTTCCCTCAGCTGCTTCACATAAGACTTGTTCTCCAGGCCTTTCACCAGCTTTGTTGCCTTTCTGTGAACCTGGTCCAGCACCTTGATGTCTTTCTTTTATTGAAGTGCCCAAAACTGAACACAACATACTGAGTATTAGGAAATGGAGCTGTTGTGCGATGCTCTGCTTTGGTCCAGGTAGCACAAAGTGTTCCCATATCTCAAGGTGGCGTTACTCAACCTGGAACACGTTACCTAAGCTTTCTGTGCCTGTTTTCTCTCTGCAGTAATGGAAATAAGCCATCCTGTGAGTAACGAGGGCTACTATGGAAATTATTGATGTTTTTGTAAGGATCACACTGTACTGGAGAGGGATGAGAACAGCACTGCAGGAAAAACAGGCATTGCTTTTGTGTCCTACTGGGTATTTTCTGCAGAGAGATGAGGAGGAGATTTATTATTTGTATTATTCGCACCTTTGTGATCTTTAGGTACAAAAAGAAAGGTGGAGATTGGGAATGTGCAAGTGGCAGTTGGGATATTACCTGCTCCTCCTGGAAGTGTCCCTAAAGGTTTAAATACCTAAGTGACCTTAGAGGTTTAAAGTTTGAAATTCTTGGACCATTGAGGTCATAAGCTTAGATCTAGACAGATAGAGGTTGATCATCAGCCTTAGAATAGTATGTAACTGTTAGTGTAAAATAGTTAATCTTTTAAAAAGTGGTAGTATAGGAGAACAAGTCCCTGTTGAAAAAGGTTTGTGAATGGAGACTTCGAAAAAAATCTGTGCTTTAGCACATAAAAAAGAGATTAGTTTTGAGATTAATGTTAATGTAAAATGTGTTTGTGGGCCTACTTACGTGCTGCTTTGTAGTGCCACTGATGCTGCTGAGAATTGATTGTCTTGCTTAAAGGAATGATTGAGTTTAAAAAATAAAAGCAAATTTCTGAATGTTGATGGTTTCAATGTTATTCAAATCCAAGTCCAGGAGCAGCTTCTGGGATGCCATTCATAGCAATTGTCTGCCTCGGTAAAAGTGATTTATTAGCCAAACAAAATTAGTTCAACAGGTTTTCTTTCAGTTTGCGTTCCATGTAAACAGCCTTCTGGGAGTATTTATTGAAAATGGAAATTGAGGAGGATGCAAGATAGAATTCTTTACGTTTCTAGTAATATGTGGATTGTTGAATGAAGTACACCTGAAATGCCAGTCTGAGCGTTATGCGTAGGAAAAAAGGACTTGTTCCCTCGTTGGATACATACATTCTTCTCACCTTCACCCCAGCTTGAATCTTTCAAGACCTGTAATGACCTTCACTGTGTTTTCTTTGGGGAGGTTGGAGGGATGAGAGGGGTTGAAGGGAAGGGGAGGGGAAAAAAAGAGGCAGAGGGAGGTTCCTGCAAAGGTAGGCACTGAAAGGGATGTGCAGCCTCTCTCAGCTGCTTTGCTGTGTGACCTTTGGTTTGGACTTGAAGTAAATGAGGGCCTTGACCTTAGATATTCTGAAAAGGTAAATCCTGTGAGGGAGAAATAAATGAAACTATAAAACTATTAGACTTCTGAGAACAAGGGAAATACCAAGCTCTGGTAATACAAGAGGTTTGGAGTTATGTCTGGTTTCTCCCCCCACCACCTCCTCCTTCATTTTCCAAGTGTTTTCTGATGCTTGCTTCTAAGTAACGTGCAATGTGATCTAATTCTGCTAAACTCTTTGGAATGCTTCCTTCAGCACTGAAGAACGCTATCCAGTTTCTCTGAAGAGCTGGATTTGAATGCATTACCTTACAATTAATGTGTCCCCTTTAAAACCAGCTGGCTGGCATGCAGTATGCTGTGCTCCACAACACTGAATTTGGAGGAAAGACTTTTTCGGGTTGCTTTTTTTGGCCTGTTCTCCTTTTTCTAACTGCTTATGTAAAGTCAAGCGTTTCTGCTCTATAGAATTGTATTGCACCTTCAGAAGAGTGTGTGTGTGTGTGTGCATGTCTGTTAAATGAAGTATTTCCTTTGACATGTCCTAGCACCTCTTCTTACAATAAATGTTTGCTTCTTGTGTGTTTTCTGTAGATTACTCCAATGTTAGGTAATGGGGATTTTTCCTCGTTGGTTTATGCTGCTTGCTTTTGTATAGAATCGTATTAGTATACGTAAATATAAAAATCAAGGAAATGAAAGTGTTCCCTTCAAAACCCAATCTGTATTTGTAACTTTAAAGGACACTGAATTGTATGATTGGACAGATGAAGCACATCTTGGCTGCAGAGCAAAAGAAGACGGATTTTAAACCAGAAGATGAAAACAACGTTTTGATTCAATATACTAACGTAAGTAAACTAAGTTGCAAGTCATCAGTAGAGCTTCCAATGCTGGTGAGTGGTACCGGGTACAAGATGTTCCTTGCCAAAGATGCATTTAGACAGCCAGTGCATTTGATTAATTTACTTTGCTGTTCCATTTTGCACTAAGCATCCCCAAATCTTGTTGTGGACTATTATCTCAAGCTGAAAAGGAACATTAGCAGTTTTGTATCTAGCATCAGACATAAATCAGCAGGTGCTGGATGAACCATCACAATCATTCCCCTCCTAAGAGGCCGAGATTTGGAACAAGGTTTTTAGCTGATAATTAGCTTTAAACTATCAGTTTCAGAAAATCAGTTATCAGGTACTCTCTAGTTGCTGGGCAGTTTTCCCCCTTAGAATGGCAAGAGCATGACACAGCATCACAGGTACAGCAGGAACACTGTCTCTGCCACCGAGTCTGTCTGAATCCCAGCCCACGGGCCGCTGAGAAGCTATAGTGGGGGGTCACATTGGGCTCTTGTTAGGGAACAATGCAGAGAGGAGTAGAGAACAAACCACAGCCATGGGAAGAAGCAAGAGTGTTGCCTGGATGCCTGCAGCCAGGTGGGAACAGGAGCAGTGGATTTGTAGGACATAGATGCTGCCCCTATGTGGGAAGGGTGAAGGTGCCTCCATGATGATTAATTTGGGTTTATAATTGTGGCTGACAAGGCTTTTAATAACTTCCCCCCTCCCCACCACCCTTTGGACGATCACTGTTTGAATTAAAAGCCCAAATTAAACTGTCCTATCTGAACTGATATGAATTATAACTTAACTGAATATTGTCTTGCTTTCATCTTTCTACTTGCTTTTTTGCATCATTATGTGGCAAATAAAATACTGTTGGAAATTTAATTGGAAAATGACTAATTTCAATGATAGGTTGTGGGAAGTTTAAAGACTTACTGACTGATGCTCAGCTTGTGCTGTGGAAGCCACTTTGGCAAGAACAGATTTCTAGAATCACAGTATCTCAGAATCACCATGGTTGGAAAAGACTTTAAGATCAAGTCCAACAATTATCTAATGCTACCAGGCTCCCTTCTAACCCATTTCCCTGAGCACCATATCTAGTCGGCTTTTAAACACATCCAGGGATGGTGATTCAACCACTTCCCTGGGCAGCCTGTTCCAGTCATCGATAACCCTTTTGGTATAGAAGTTTTTCCTAATGTCTAACCTAAACCTCCCCTGATGCAACTTGACACCATTTCCTCTGGTCCTATGGGTTGTGACTTGAGAAGAGACCAACACCCACCTCCCTACAACCTCCTTCCAGGTAGTTATAGAGAATTGAAGAGAGTTGGAGAATGTAAGTCACCTTATTCTTTTTTATTATTATTTTTTTATTATTATTTAGGCTTGCGTTAAAGTCTGTGGCTATGTTAGAAAGCAGGTGGAAAAAATAAGAAATTCTATGGATGGTAAGAATGTGGACACAGTTTTGATGGAGCTTGGAGTTCGTTTCCATCGACTTATCTACGAACACCTACAGCAATATTCCTACAGTTGCATGGGAGGCATGTTAGCTATTTGCGACGTGGCTGAATATAGGAAGTGTGCCAAAGACTTCAAGGTGAGCATGTACAGGTTGGTGATGTCAAAATTAGTAGCAGGACTCTATTTTTAATCAGATGTTCTTCTTAAAAATGGTCTGTTTCTGGTGGAATGTCACCATTTTGTACAGTTTAGTATCAGTTTCCTGAAAGCATTTTACTGACTATGGTTGTATAGTGAAGAAGTATTGTTTACATTGTTATGTGTTCTTTGTATAACTTTGCATGTGTGCGTATCTCCCTACAGAGGTATAAGTGTGTGTGTATTTATGCACACGAGGAGAGAATGGTGGATGTGAATCCTCTGTCAGGAGCAAGTATCTTGAAGATCTAGATGGACGTTGTGTTATAAGACTTGAGGCAACTCTAACTCTTGATATCTGTATTTTTCTTTCTTTTTTCTTAACCGCAGATCGCGCTGGTGTTACAGCTCTTTGATACCTTGCATGCACTCTGCAATCTTCTGGTTGTAGCCCCGGATAATTTAAAGCAAGTTTGCTCAGGAGAACAACTTGCTAATCTGGACAAGAACATCCTTCACTCCTTTGTTCAGCTGCGTGTTGATTATAGGTCTGCTCGTCTTGCTCGTCACTTCAGCTGAGAGCACGGAAAGAAATGTTGTACCTTTGGGCAGGTACCTCAGCTGTTAGAAAGCACAGGGAATGATTTCTTACCAAACCATGGTTGTAACTTTTGTGGGATAATGACTGTTCAGGATGAAACAGCAGCAGCAGCCATATTCAAACGTGACTATGTAGACGGTGAGCAGGTGAAAATCAGAATGATATTTCATGTAAGCTGAAGTTCTCCCAGTGAAGAATTTTGCAAATCTACTTGCTACTGGTTTGGGGGTTTTTTTTTTTGTTTTTTTGTTTTAATTTTTTTTTACTGGAAACATGTCAGTCTAGGAAAGCAAGTGGTGCATTGAAAGTATTTTAGTCTTCAATATTGAATTATCAGATACCATTTGTAAACTTGAACTACGGACCGTAGCGTAGGTAATGGATTACATAGCATAGACCAGTGTAAAAACATTCTTCATCAATTTTAATGACTTAGACTTCAGCACAGCTAATTATAATCAAATTATCTTTGATTGGTGTTTCCAAGTCATTTCTTTCATTTAAAACGTTATCCTGCTCAATGTAATTTCTTGCTCTAATTAATTAGCTTGGAATTTCTTTGAGATGTAGAAGTAAAAGCAGCACTATCCCAGAAGGATGTAATTTATTCATTGTGTGGCTTTCTAAACAGAACTAAATTGGTGAAAAGTTTGGGGTGGGGTTTTAGGTTCTTTGACTTTGCTTTTTTTTTTGTAGCCAATAGTCAAGGGCCCACCAGAACATTTTGATGATCTGGCATCATTGTTTGATACTGGCACACTGACTTTTGTATATGCTGCCAAAGGAAATGCAGCTGCCTTGCCTAAGGCGTTCTTATTACAAGGTGAAGGTGCCCATTGTTGGGTTAGTCAAAAAGAACTTTCTCCTGCCTCTTGTTTTGTATGTAAATAAATTCAAATTATAGTGAAAGGATAAAATGTAGCCCAGTTTTTCATGGGTTGGGGGAATGGGCAGCAGCTCTAGCAAAAACTTAGTTGAAAATTCCTGTGCTGAAGATAATTAATTCTCAGTGCCTGAGCAATGTAAGATGTCGAAGTGCACAAAAGCTTCTCTTCCTATGATCATAATTTTAATATTGGAGACAGGCTCTTTTTGTGTGCGTTCTGCTCCAGTGTTTATCCAAGGTGTTTCTGAGATGGACCCATAGTGTACGTAGTCAACTGAAGCAACAGTGATGTTTGAAACATCTGGGGTAGCTTATCCACAAGCAATGCAGAATTGTTGTTAATAGACCTTCGTTCAGAGAGAGCTCTTGTGGAACACAGGTTGGAACTGCTGTGGTTGGTGTCTTCAATCGAGTTAACATCGGCCCTGAATAAATCATCTCTAACACTTTTTATTTCTACTGTGGGCTCAGCGTGTGTTATGGAAACTTCTTTCTCTCCCATCTAAAGAGCAGCGTTTCTATAAATTTCCTTTATGGGTCGGCCAAATAAATTATTTTCCTCTTTTGTTAGTGAATTCCCGGGTGTAGTCAATATTGCCAGACTTGCGTGGAACTTCTCTTGGTTAGTTGAGGTTCTTCTGCTTCGTTTTATGTTTAGCAGAGCATTATGTCAGTAAACAAGAGAAGGGATGCCAGACTGCCTCAGAGTACTCGGGGAGACGAGCTGCTTTGAGCTGCGTAGCTCTATTCCTTGGCCATGGCAAAGCCACAAAGAGTTTTGGACACTGGAGGAGGCACTTGCTTGTACTGCTGCCGTTTGTTTTTTTTTTCAACAGCTCTGATGTGAATTCAGGTGATACCTCTCTGTTACCTCTGTAACTGAACGCCAACGATTTTAAGGCTGTGGTTTTCTTAACCGATACAAAAACCTTTCTACAGAAAACAGTGTCAATTTGTAAACACTCCGGAACAGCGAACATCATCTTCAGATTGCAGATCACAGAAGCGCTTCAGAACTTGGTGTATGATTGTTTGAATTACTTTACGGTCATTTGAAATGTATTTGCCATATTTCTTGCTTTCTTAGCTGTGTTTTCCATGCATACGCTCAGTGCAATATTTCCATCATGCCTGTTAACAGGAGGCAGCAAAAAGTAGGTGAATACTTAAACTTAGATATGTAAACTCTTCCTCAATAAAAAGAATTCCCTCCAGACACTTTTTTTCATTTCATTTCCATGTTCTTCAAGTATCTTTATACGCAATTGTATAAGCCCTTCTATTTAAAAAAAAAGAAAAAAAGAATAAAAGTAATTTTACTGACCAAATTTATCACTGGTGTGAACTTTCCCCTTCCTTTCAAGACCCTCCCCGTGCACCCGCTGAAAGAGTTTCTATTTCTAGAGAAGGTGACGTTGTCACTAAGTTTACAATACAAGTTGGATTGGGATGAGGTGGGGAACTATAATTTTCACATCTTTTTAAGTTTAGTGCTCTTGTAGCATGTAATTTGGGAAAATATTTCCAGTGGCTTCTGAATACAAGAAAGTACTATCCAAAATACAATTATGCCTTTTAACGTTCATGTAATGAGTTAAAGTATTGCCTCTCTGGTGTTCGCTCCTAGAAGGGAAGGCATTTAACGGGCTGGCAGCCAAATGGGTGCCTGAGAGGAGGTGTGTGTATGTGTGTGTAATTATGTTGTCTACAATTGGTGAAAATGGCTTTGCAGTAAACTGTTGTAGGCTGGAAAATAAGCTGTGTTTTTACAAGTCCTATAATTTATTAACATGATTTGGTATTGTGCTCTGCGTATGCACAGAGGGCAGGAATGGGTTGTTGTTTTGTAAGAATACCTCTTTACGCAAATAAAAATGAAAAAATTGGGAAATGGAAGGGGAAAAATAAGATCTAGATGTTTAGAAATACAGGGTAAGAAGTGAAGAAGACATGAACTGTGAGGGTAGGGTGAACAAGCAGTTTTAAATGAAGTAGCATAGCACATGGAAGGAAAAAGGGGAAAATCAGCACTCTGATAATCCTTGTGGTCTTTCTCTGGACCTGTTGGAGCGAGTCCAGAGTATGGCCACAAAGGTGATACAAGGGCTGAAACATCTCTCCTCCAAGGACAGGCTGAGAGAGTGTGGGTTGTTCAGCCCGGAGAAGAGAAGGCTCCAGGGGTGACCTTATAGTGACCTTCCAGTACCTGAAAGGGGCCTATAGGAAGGCTGGGGAGGATCATTTCACAAGGGTTTATAGGGACAGGATGAGAGGTAATGGGTTCAAACTGGAAGAGGGGAGATTTAGATTAGATGTTAGGAAGAAGTTACTCAGAGGGTGCTGAGACGCTGGCAGAGGTTCCCCAGCAAAGTTGTCGATGCTCCATCACTGGATGTGTTCAAGACACATGTTCAGGGGATCTTTAAGGTCCCTTCCAACCTAAACCATTCTGTGAAATACAATTAATAGAAACCTGACATACACACCAACCTAAGAGAATGAAGAGGATTGGAATTAAAATCTCCACAGCTACGTCCCACCCTGGTATGAAGTCAGCCTCCAGGGATGGGAGAGCAGCTACAATAGTTTGCTGTGGAGCTGTTTGCTCATCTTGAAACTTGGATTCAAGAGGAAGTGGCTGTCCATCTACTGTGGAGGGTAAGTGGTGGTGCTGTGAGCGTAAGCACTGCTTATTTCCACCATGAGGAGCATAAATGCATCTGCCATACGTGGTCTGATGAGGGAAGGAGAACTTGCCTGAGCTGAGTTGTTGGTTTTGGTTTTTTTCTTCTTTGAAATCTACAGTGATCTGGATAATGGTGACTGCTTGATTTGAGCTGCCGGGGTGTTGTTGTTGAGTGTTGTCTGAATTAATTGCTTAATTTCTGTACAGAGTGTTGCAAATATGTGGCAACAATGCTGCATCTTACAAAGCACCCTTAAGGTGATGAGACCCAATCCTTCACAGGTTGGGTATGTGTGGGCCTGTTCTTCAGAAGCCCATGGTTCTAGGTTTCTCAATGCAATGCGTGCATGATAGTAAACCTAAGGTACTCAGTTTTAGATGTCATGACAAATTCCAAAATGGACAGATGCTCTTTGGATTAAGTTTTCATGGCAATAACTCTCTTAACCAGGCTGAGGTGGTCGTTTTTCCTAGACAAAGGAAGCAGATCTCTGCATAATTGCTTGTCTAATTCTAGATACAGGTTGCAGCTCTTCTCCTTTGCGCTTGTCCCAGGAGCAGTAAGAAGCCAGCCATCGGTACCTGCTCTTCTAGGAAACAACTGGAAGGTAGGAGCACCTTTTTTGTCCTCAAGTCCTGCTGAATATTGGCTTCTAGGCATATTTTCCGCCAGCAGCAGCTCTGTGCTAGTCATAAATGGAGACTGGTTTCTGTTTTGCTATTTACACTGGAATATTTTCTCTATGGACCTCAAGGCTGGCACGTTGCTTGTTGTTTGTTTGTTTGTTTTCCTGGTGTTTCTACACTTGCTTTAAGGAGAGGAGAGAGTCAGATCTCCTGCCCAGTCATATTCACTGCTTTCCTTGTCTTTTTTTTTTTCCTTGCACTCTCATTTCTTTTGGTGGTAGGAGAATTCAATACCATGTCTTCTGCTTATCTTGGAGTAGGGAAGCAGCTGTGTTTGCCTGTTGTCTTTTCTCTTTGTATGGGGCACTGCTTACCCTGTGTCAATACGGCCCTTAGTGTGTGTGGAAGCTTTGCTTTTTACTTTTATTCTGCTAGTGTTACGTCCCTTTGGCCTGTTTTCCTTTCCAAATCTCAGGGTTGCATTATCCCTTCCCCTATTACCACCCTACCAGAAAGAGAAAAACCTTTAACTTTGCAGCATGGCTTCTAGGAGACCTTTACTTAATACCTAGTTGTTCTTCATCCATATGTAGTCTGGTAGAAGAAGTTTAGCTCTCTTCCCCTTTATTCTTCTACTTCCCCCATATTCTCTCATCTCTACAGGTCTCCATTTCCACATCTTCTCCCCAGTCTGCCTGTACAGTGCCTTATATTGAAACTTCATGGAAGGGACCAGCTATGGGGTGAAAAGGTATCTCAGCTTCAGCATCTGTTAGGTAACGTGCCAGGAAAGTAACATGAACTGTGAAGCTGAGCCATCTCTGAATAGTATCTTTAAGAACAGCTTAGTCAACCGTAATTAATCATTTTCATACCTGAGGGTCAAGATATCTTGACCTTTTATCTGTAATTTTCTTATCTGTAATTTAAGTTCATCCTGATACGGGATGAAAATAAATTTGAGACTTCCTTATAGTGGTCCCAAACTCTGCTATTTCCCCTCTGTGAAGTGAGGAGACCTTGGAGCTGAGGCTGCAATGCTGGCCAAGCCACAGGCTGGGGCAGTTCCTCCCCTTGCCATGCTAAAGCCTGTCCTGGTCCCTGCCAAGCAGCTCATCCCTGCTGAGATGTGTCACCAAGCATGTTCTCGGCCTGCCCTTGCCCTCTCCTGGTTGGGTAGCCTCAGCATAGAGTAGCGTGAGGCTTTTGGGTCACCTTTGTGCTACAGAAGAGATACCTGTTTGTCCTGCATGTGCTGCCCAAAAGAAGCCAGTAGCTCCAAGGGTACAGTTTGTCATCCTTGGAGCATCAGAATTACTCCACCCAAGAAATGTAATTTTAGAGCATTAGAGATCCAGAGCTGTCAGTGCTGGCTTGTTCAGCTGATCTTCTAATAAACAATGTTCTTGGAAAGTTGATATTTTGAAGTTTTTTTTCTTAAAATGTTAAAGCTTCCCTTACTTCTTTCACTGAAACCTCAAATTGTCCATAAGGCTGCTGGAGCCAGAGCGTGAAGAAACAAATGATGTTTTGGGAGTCATGGCAGTGGTGGCTGTTGCTGAAAGTCTCCTCATGCTGTGTTTTGGTGTTCTCAACCCCGGATTTAGCAAGGATAGAGGAGAAAGTGGACTGAGACATGGCAGTCCTTTTTATTCCTCCCCTTTGTGTGCACAATGGGGCTCCGCAAGTGGGTTTGGGTCTGTTTGTGCTCTCTTTGTTGACTGGCTATTTGCACCACAGTCTTCCCTGGCAATTTATTCACCTTAACCTCACATGTTTTCAGGGCTCCCCTTGTCATCTCAGCCCTATCCCAACGTCACTTCTAGCCAAGGGTGTACCTCGGCACAAATGAGCCCTTGGTTGTTAATTCTTTTCCCATTTTGATCATCAGTCCACTGGGGACAGAAGCTTTTGTTCTACCAAGTGTCCAACCTCATCAATGCCACCTCTATGCTTGAAAAGAAAAGGGAGACAGTGGAGAGAAGATGCCCTCAGAATCGATTGGTAAACTGTGTGATATCAGGGTAAATAGACATGGTTAAGGTCCACCTGAGTGACGCTGCCAGTTGAAGATGGTCATTTTGAACTCTATAAGGCTTTGACATGTGGTTTTTGAGTGTTGTAGGGAAGCCAACTAACATGAGCTTGCATTTGAAACATTTTTATGACATTAATTTTACTGTACGCAATTCATTAAAATGAGTTGCTAAGTCTTAGACAAGTGGATTTTTGAAGGTTGCTCATTTTACTTATCCACCCAAAGTCAATTTGAGTATGAATATATAACATTTTACTCAGAATAGCAAACAACTTCAGAGAAGAGACATTTATTCTAGAGGCAGAGATTCAAACGAGACAGCAATGATGCATTACAAATATATAATTATTTGCACTAATATTTGAGCAGGTGGAATGGATTAGTACACGGTCAACATTGCACTGCTGATAACATGTATTTTTCTATATTAATATGTACTGTGCAACATGTATTAAAATTGTCAATAATTCATTTTAACAGAGATAGCAATATTTATATTGCTGTGTTCTACAGACAGCAGAGTGAATTGTTAAAATGTGTAAAGCTGGGCTAGATTTAACTTAACTTTGATTGCCAATGTGTGTGGTTTTAACTTCCCATTAAAAGAAAAATAACAACACCAACCTAGAAAGATTTTTGTTTTTCTGTGAAAGTTGTGCTCCAAATTCACTCCTGCCCACCCTAGTTTGTTAGGAAACATCTTGAAATGAGACCTCCAAGACCCAGCCCAGCCTCTTATATTAATACTGGGATACATCCTCGGCTGTTTAGATTATTTCCTCTGCATATTTTCCTGAATTAACTGAAGATCCCCGTTACCTTCTTTTGGTTTTTAAGACTTATTTTATCTTCTGCTGCGTTGGCTGTTGTCTTTCCTGCCTAATGTATTTTTCTGGAGCCTCTGAGGGTAAATTTAGTCTGTTTAATCGGTCAGTGTATCTCCGTTTATAAAGGAGGATCAAGAGACTCCTCTCTGGGCTCTGATGTCACTGGAAAATCCCATGTTAAGCAGAAAGTGCAACACGGAATGAGCCTTTCTTGATTCATGTTGTCTGAAAATATTTCTTGATGGTCGTCTTGTTCTGAGATCCAGATATGGGGTTGTACTCAGGAAAAAACAGATTTTGTTGCTTTTCTCTCCCAGGGATGTCCATCTGCAGGTAGGCAATGGAGTTCCATGTGGGAGCAGAGTTCAAAGCAGCCAGAATCCATCCATCCACCTGAAGACTTTAGAATGACTCCACTGTCCAGGCAGACACAAGTTCAAGGGACTAGCGAATCTCTCCATTTTGGTGTCTATTTTTATACGTGCCGACATATATTAATCTCAGAAGTGACTGTGGGGATGGATTGCTTCTTCCTCTTGCGTGGGTAACTTGTTTATTCTGAAATAGTATATTATGTTTGAAAAGCTTCTTTAAAAGCGTGATGACATCCCTCTGTGGTGTCTGAGCATCTGCCACAAATGCCTGCATGAGCTGAGCCCCCAGTTGAGACTAAAGAAAAGAAAGTCTTGCTTAGCTGCTGAGAATCAACTTGCTGGTTTTTAATTTACTTTTTTTCTTCCCGCAACAGTGAGAGCCTTATATAGTAATTTTGAGGCAGGGCTTGAAGTCCAGGGCTTCTGAAGGAGACCAGAAATAGCCGGCTTATGTTCGCTCAACATACAGGGCGCTGTGCCAAATTCACTGCTGGTGTGAGCAGCTGTAACTTTGCCAGCTTCAATGAAAATATGAATTTTTAAAAGTCCATAAGCACGTTAGACACATACCTTTGTCTTCCCACAATTAGTTTTGTTGCTTACATAGCATGAGGCTTTCTGTAGTGCATAATCCAATGCCTAAATATAGTAATTCCAATGCACTTGAGATCAATTAGATTTGTACTTTTAAACTCAGTTTTGTCTATAAAGATAATGTTATATTGCTGAAGGGATTTGGTATTTAAAGTGGCTAGACAAGTCTAAGTGGCTCTTGGGCATTATAATTTTTATTTAGCTGCTTTTAGCCCAATCACTAATCAAATTAAAACCTACCATGACTGGTGTATAAGTCAGAGCAGACGGTGGAGCCTGTTTAGCTGATAGCACTTTATCTTTTGGCGAGTGAGGTGCTAAGGTGGTGCTTTTATTAGCAACAAAGACTGCCTCTGTTCTGAAAATTGAGAAGTAGGTTAAAGTGGCTTTTGGGGGACAAAAACACGTGCATCCAAGGTGGTGGTAGTCCCTACAAAGATGGGCAAAGACCTCTTTGAAGTCTTTAGGCTATGAAGGCACTTTGCTTTAAAGGAAATGACTTTATTTGGTCCTGATAAATAACGATCCTGTAAGAATAACACTGCCGTTGTGGGTAGGGAGGAGGAGAAGGGTGTGAAAGAGCTGTCAGCTTCCCTCTAGGAAATTATTCCAGAACGTACCCTCAGATCAGACCACCAGAGGGAGAAGGCCTCGTGCGGCAGCAACATGATCCAAAACGTAGTTTGTTTCCCATTTAAGACCCCTCACACGTTGAGAAAACCCAAGCTATTCTTTGTGCAACGCGTAATTCTCTCCATGTTGGTGTTTTCAATTCAGACCCACCGTATGAGGTAACGAGCAGGAAGGTGGGCAGTTTTCTGTTTTGTTTCGTGTGAAAATGGTACATTTAGCAAGGTTAGGGGCCTAGCTTAAAAAGAGAAGGCAGAAAATAATGATTCAACGGGAGTGCTTAGTGCTCAACTGCTCTGTCGTGTTGCGAGGGCAGAAATCAACAGCAATATCAGCTACAGAAGAGAGTTCATCTTGGTTCTTTATTTCCAGGGCTGAATAAGGCCCTAACTGGGCTCAGGAAATGTCTGCCCTTTACTCTTAGAAACTTGTAAGAGTCTGTCAACTTGGTTTAAAAAATTGCATGAGTTATATAGCGTGCTGTCAGATACACTTACACTTGTCTTGAACCTTGAATTGAAGTGTACTTTCCTTTAATTTTAAGTGCCAGCAAATTGCTGCATGCTTTTATGCCATACAAGAAGAGAAATGGCTCTCATCCTTCAGCAGAACTTGCTCTGTATAAAATAGACAAAGAAAGAACTGGATGTGCTGAGGAAGCTCAGGGAGAGTGACATAACATTTTTTAAATTTTTTGGTTTATTTTAATGGAATGTTATTTTTGGCTGTCAAACTATGTGGATTCCAAGGGGAAGAATGGAACGGAGCCAATTCTGCGATGAAACAAGGTTGTAGGAGACGACACATCTACTCTGCACTGCCATGCAAGGCATAACTGGAGCCAAAAGAGGCAAAAGTGGAGCATTTCTCAGGGCATGGTAACATCACGGGGGACTGATATCACCAAGTTCCCATTTTGTGAACTTAAATGTGTACTACACTAGTTGTGTAGGCTCCGTATATCAGGGGCTAAGAGAGGAGGAAGCTATTCCAAAGTCTGATTCATCTTGGCATAGGACTAAAGTAGGACAGATGATTTGCTTCCTAGAAGATTCTCAGTTGCTTCACCAGTTATGAAGGGACACAAGCCGCTTGTTTAGACCAGCTAAAATGAGATGCCTAAAGAGCAAGAAAGCCTCACCTACTTGTGGAGGCCAAGGAAGCCCACTGATACTTGTTATTTTGACCCCTGAAGACTGTCTGTAATGAATTCAGACCCTTCAGCTTGCTTGGCTTTCATTTTCCCTGGCAAATGGAAGAATCTAGAGCTGATTTTGTTTCACTTGGAAGTCTGGTCGTAGACTAGAGAACAGAGAATTTGATAGCAGGCAAATACTGCCTTTCAGCATTTAGTAGTTGTCTTTATGAAAGCTGTGCAGTAACTCCTGGCTGCTTTGGCAGAACATTGCTTATGGATTTATCTCCAGCAACAGTGCTGTGTGAAGAAGCACGTTATTGTACATAGTGATGCAGGCATGAAAACAATGCTTCTTCAATTGCTTTGATCTTGGTCTCTTTGGTGTTCTCAAAGCCAAGAGATGAGTCTCTTCTGGAGGAGCCGTTCTGTTGTGACTGATGAAGAAAACAAGCAAATGGAGGAGCAAGAGAAAAGAGGTTAAACTGGACAAAAGGCTTGGACTGAAATCTGAAAAATGCTTCCTTTATTTCTCTTTGCTTTACTCTAAACAAGTCTTTGATTTCTTTAATCTGACACTGGCTAACTTCAAAGAAAATGAGTTTTCTTCTAGCTTGGTTCCCTTCTGCTTGGCATCTCTCTCCTTCCACACCTGCTGGTCCTTGGCAGAGAAGAACAGACCCTCTCATTTTGCTCCCCCTTGGATCCCAGCTCTGCCTGCATGAGTGACAGCTGCTGTCTGACCGTTTGGTCGGCTGATGATTGTGCCTGTCTAAGACAGCACAACGAGGTAGGATACAAGTTAGGCAATCTACAGATGCCATCCATCTGTTCCATCACTAGGTTCATGTAGAAATGAACTTTCTTCCATTGTCCTAAAGTTTCTTTTCCAGACCTCTTCTTCCATGCTGAACACAGTGAAGGTTCCTTCATAGATGGAGTTCTGCAGGACTGGTCTTGGTCTGAGTAGTTTCTCAGGTTTTTTGATATATCAGAGCTACTCTGGCAATCTGTTGGGGCACACCTCATGTCTGTCTGCTTCCTGCAGGGCTCTGTTTATGAGCTGCCCTCATATGCCCTCACTACTTTCACCCTCTTGTCTTCCAGAATCCATCTTCTAGCTAATGCTTTTCAAGTCGTAACAGAAATAATGTCTGCTGTCCTTCCCAGGGGAGCTGAAGAACTAGAGAATATTTTTCCCTGTGCAACAATGAATGGTATTTCTAGCCATCATATTTGACCTTCCTTATGTTTTGAACTGTGAACTACAGAACAGCTTTTTGTCCTGTGAAAGGACCACTTGGGCTTCCTGGTCAATTTATTTTTTTTTTAAACGAGTTGCCTCAGGTTAGGACCTTAAGAGTCCCTAAAGCTGAAGGCTATCACAAACATCAAAGAGAAAGTATTTATCTCCTTCTGACGAAAATCCTGGGTTTGGCTGGACATCCTCTCAGATACCCAGTCTCTGCTAGGGTGCTTCTATCTGACCTGCCATTCTCTTTTGACTCTACCGTGGGTCTACCTTACCTGGAGGCAGTTTTGATCCTCTGCACTCTCTTCTCTCTCTTCATCCCTCCTCCCAAGCTACCAAACACTCTTCAGCCAAGGCATATTTGGCAGGATAGACAGGAACTATTCCAAGAATAGGATCTTTATCAGTCAAGCAGTTGCTTGTCATCTTGTCCCCTCCTGATTCACAGGTGGCTTCGAGCTTCCCCGTCTGGCAACACAGGAGGCAACTGCTAATGGAGTCTAGTTGCTTCAACTCAGTAACACAGAAGAATTTGGAATGACAGGATGAGAGATCACCTTTTTGCACTGTGTTACCCTGAAGGCAGGCTTCTTATTCTGCAAAATCTTGGAAATTGTGGTTAGCATCAGCTTTGACGGAATGAAATATGGGTCCTGTCCAGCCCAAGGCTGCCTTGTGGTGTTTAATGTTTGATTAGTTTGTTCATGGCATCACAGTCTCCTGTATCTGATGAGAGTATGCCATGGACTTGCTGGTTCAGTTTATCATATGCAAGCTTAATGTTTAATTACTTCAGTTTTTCTGTAGTCTAACCTTTGCAACTGGCCAATTCAACCATGGCTGTACTTGGCTGCATTGCAAGTATAGGTCTTACTGCTTGTATTCCTGGGTATATGGTAGGACACGGCATAATTCAGACTGAAAGGGACCTCAAAGTCATCTGGTCCACCGCTCCCAGATTTAAAGCAGGGTCAGCATTGAATTCAGGCTGCAAACAACAGTGGCTTTAATAGAACTGGAAAGGAGGTGCAGAAGACTTACTTGTTGATTGTGTGTATCTAAGTTCTATTCTGTCAGGGAGGTGCTAATTGCTTTTTCGTGTAAGAGCTGCTCTTTAAACAGTGGAGTAAACCCAAGTCTGGTTTCCTAGGGAAGGATGTCCAACAGGTTCCTTCCCCTGAAGACTCCTAAGGCTGCCTTAGATTGCTGTGGAGTAACCCTCTTTGCTACGCTGTGTCCCCCAGCTTCTGGGTGCATGAGTGATCGCCTGCATTGTGGATTCTTGTGAGACTGACATCTCACATGTGTGTCATATATTAACGTATGTGCTAACTGGACACCAGTTGACAGATTTCTCACAACAGGAGAGATAAATAATAAACCGCTGCTGAGCTCACTCTGTAGCCTTTGTTTTGGTGAGGCACTCATTTGTATTTCTGCACTTTGCACTGAATGTTTTGCACAAAATTTGTTGGAGTGTAACTTTTTTTAATCTTCTGTGCCTCTGGGGCATTTGGTTAAAATGGACTAATGGGCTAAAAAACCCGTGCCTAGAAATTCAGAGAGAATCATAGAATCATTTTGGCTGGAAGAGACCTTTAAAATCATCAAGTCCAACCGTTAACCCAGCACTGCCAGGTCACCACTAAACCATGTCCCTCAGCAGCACATCTCCACAGCTTTTAAATTCCTCTGGGGATGGGGACTCCACCACTGCCCTGGCCAGCCTGGGCCTGGGCTTGAAACAGAAGGATCTGTTTGGATACATCCATGGTGAGACCCTGAGCCTACACGCTGCTTTCAGTTCAGGAAAAAGCTTTAGTGATAGTCCCTAACATAGGAAATTATGAAATTTGTTATGGAGGTGACATGCAAAGCATCACAAGATGTGTATGTTAAGGGAACAATTAGTCCTTTAGCAGGTAAATGCTGAGAATTGCCTTAACTGTTGCCATTAAGTGGTCTAGAAAAAGCACGGTCTATAGGGCTACTGGATGATGAACTGGAATAAATCACAAATCTGCAGGTAACAACCCACCTCCAGTTCTCACCAGGTTCTCCACCTGCCAGACAGCATTGCCTCTGTCACACCTGGTCTAAAGCTTAGCTGGTCAACTCCTCTTGCAGGTGAGGTTCAGCTGGACACTGGCTGAAATAATTGGGGTTTGCTTGGCCAGATAAAACAGAGACGCTGAACTCCACACGGAAAATTATACTGGATTATTCCTGTGCAGCATTTAAAGGCATAAATCTGAAGTAACTGGCTCCCAGGCTTGGGACCTTAATGATTATTACAGTGTCCTGTAGCAGCACAGAGCTCAGGGTGGATTTGTTAAGCAGATTTTTACCTGTGATTCTTCCTGAGGGCCCTCTGCTCTATGGGTACCCTCCCAAATTGTATTTATGATTCTCTTGTCCCAGCACAAAACACAAAGAATACTCCCCAAAAGTCAGAGGATGCTGTGAATCAGGGGTTTGGGTGGTGAACAGGCTCCTGTGACAGTGGAAGGTGTGTTTTGGAGCCACGTCATGCAGAAGGGGAAGTATCTTAAGCCCGCGGAGTAGGAGTTGTGCCCTCTAGGAAGTTTCCTGTGGGAGCGGGACCCTGATGGAACTCACTCATCCTTCCTTCTCCTCGCCCAAGTGCAATCCAGTGCTGTGCTTCTCTCCTGCTTTCCGCCCAGGCGGTGAGCAGGGCTTTCTTGGTCTGTGCTTCTGTATTCAGGATACCTCAGGTATTGCTTGTATGAACACCAGTGCCCTTTTATATAGGAACAGAAAAATATCTTTAAAGCTTATTTAGAATAACAAGTTCTTGGTCCAGGGTGGACACTGGCCATTTTTTAAGTTCCTAGGCAAGGGAGAAAGATATGAAACACTTCCTCGAGCATTTTAACCACTTAAGTTCCTGATTCTCTAGGGAAAGGTTTTTTTTCCTCCATATCTCTGTGAAATTTGGGGGGTTTTGTAATGTGGCTGTCATCTGAGGTTGGAGGAGCATGGCTATGATCTTTTTCCAGTACACAAAAGAGGGAAGGTGCCTCGCTTGTAACCCAAGCAGAGAAATAGTTAAGCATCTAAAGCTGTGTAAGCAAAAAAAAAAAAGGGGTGGGGGGAGAAGTTGCCAACATATTTTTGACAAAAGACGGGAAAATGACAGGCTGTTTGGGGTATGCAAAAAATTTTTCCTTTCATACATATTGACAGCCAGAGGGGGGTTATTATTGAGAATATGGGCAAAGTTACTGCCAGTTTCTGCTGGTACTCATGTTTAAAAAGAAACTATGGAAACCAGGAGTAGGAATATTAATTAAGTTCAAATTTGGAATGCCTTTGCCAGGAGTGGCTGCATGAATTCAATGAAGCAGCCTGTTGGGTTGCAATTCACTACGTTGTTTGCAATTTAATAGAATGCTGAACTTTTCATAAATTAACATGTTGTTTCAATAATCTGATTAAAAGGTTATATGTTGATAAGATTAGCCTTAGCTGAGGTTTTTTTTTCCCCTTCTTGCTTAAAGAACCAGTGTATATTTTCTTTAATCTGTATGCAGCCATGAACTGTACCTTAGGGGCAAGATCACTGACTCTTCTAGATTGTGGAAGTGCAGATGAAGTCAGTGCAGCTGTCACAGTTTACACCAGCTGAGGATATGACCCTTGTCCCCAGATTCTGGGGAGCGGGGGACCTTAATTATAAAGATATAAAGGATCTTAATTATAAAGGTATTACAAAAATATTGATTTTTTTGGAAAAATATTTTGATTTACCTGCAGGAGTTGCTTTATTCCTATTTTTATAGAACAGGATAGCAGCAATGATACTTTCTTCTCTGCTAGTTTGTCTTTTTCTTCCTTATAACTTGCCTATATTACGTGGGTATGTTTAAAAAGTGTCCTGCAGCTCAACCAGGGGAATGTAGGAGAAGTGGTGGAGGGAGAAGTGGGGACAGAGCGGGAAGGCTGAATGCTGATGGTCTTGTGTACAGGAGGATAGGCAGAGTTATCACAGAATCGTTTAGGTTGGAAAATAGCTCCAGGATCATCAAGTCCAACCTTCATCCCAACATCTCCCTGATCCCTAGACCATGTCCCGAAGCTCTCGTTTTTTTGAACGCCTCCAGGGACGGTGACTCCACCACTTCCCTGGGCAGCCTGTTCCAATACCTAACCACTCTTTCAGTAAAGAACTTCTTCCTGATATCCAATCTAAACCTCCCCTGGTGCAACTTGAGGCCATTACCTCTTGTCCTGTCATTAGTTACCTGGGAGAAGAGACCAACACCAGCCTCACCACAACCTCCTTTTAGGTAGTTGAGAGCAATGAGGTCTCCCCTCAGCCTCCTCTTCTCCAGGCCAAACAATCCCAGTTCCTTCAGGAGCTCCTCATAAGACATATTCTCCAGACCCCTCACGAGCTTCGTTGCCCTTCTCTGCACCTGCTCCAGCACCTCAATGTCCTTCCATGCGATGCTGCTCTGGTTTTAGGAGTACAATGAAATATATTCCAAGTAATTATCTCAAAGCCCTCCCTGCGAAAGGCAGCGATTCAGGACGGCTGCCAGTTCCGTGGAAGAACTGAGTAGCTGCTCCCGTTTTTAACTGCCTTACATCTGTGTGGTCAGAATGGTGACTGTGTTCGGAAAGCGCTTATTAAGCCAAAAATAACCCCCCATTTTTCTGTGAAAAGCGAGTTATAAATATAATCACAGTCAGCAGTAGATCTCAAATCTAAATTGTATGCTTTGCTGAGACTTTTTCTTCTCCCCCCCCCCAACCAGAGGTTAGCAGATGGTAAAGATGCACTTCTCAGAGATGGTAGAAGGGAGGCAGCCTTGTTTCAAGTAATGCTGTTTCTGGGCGATAATCCAAACTGCACAGTAGGCAGAAGTTAAAAGGAAGTGCTTGCTTTTAGGTTTTTAAACTATATCCCTTAATCCTGGGTGATGATTGACAATCATGATTTAGAGTACGAGGTGCCCCTTTCTAATCCGGCAAGTTTGATGTTATTTGCGTATCTAGTATGGCTTTATTCAACTAAAACTAAATGGGAGCCTGTGCAATTGATGCCACATTTCAGAGATGAGTCCTGGACTGGGAGTCTATTTACAGATTAGTGGCTATACAGTATCCATAGTACTGGCCTTTTTTAATGTGTGTGTAATTTAAAGACTCCAAAAGGCAAATTTACAATTAAAATGTTTCTTGCTGGGTAAGAATACTAGTGGGAGACTTTTTGCATAATTTAATTCACCGTGAAGGGAAGCAATATACAAGATTATATTAATCCTAGTTTGATAATTATAGTAAAATAAGAATACATGTTTGTATTTAATAATGATTTTTAAAGCTATCGTTCATTGGCTTTGTGTTTTTTACTATAACGTATGTGCCTGGTCTTAGTTTCAACAGAAATGCTTCTCCTCTTGCTGAAGTTTGCAGTAAAATGAAGAAGACAAAGCAGTTAATGAGTGTTTGCCCACGGTTTGGTATTTATAAAGGTGAGGTGACACTTCTCATCTTCTATGATCAGCAGCTTTTAAATCAATATTGCTTAAAGAAAAGAAGCAATAGATCATGATACATTAGAAATGGCAAATAGAGGAAGCACTTAAAAAAAAAAAAAGCTGGATATAACTTAAACATGTAAAGCTTTGCAACATCTTCTGCATTTTATTGGGTTTACTGTTGATTTCCCAGATGCAGACTAGCTAAGATGCACACTCTTGCTGATTGAAGCTTGGCATCACATATATTTAACATTAATCACAAGCAGCTGGGGTGGAGGGAAACCTTCTTTCTAGCCAGCCAGATTATATTAGATTAAAATGATCCATATGTAAGGTGTTGCAATACCTACTACCAGGGCAGGAGGGAAATCACATTATACTTGCAACTAGATTAACACAGGGATTGAGCTGACAAATAATTCTCTCCTGCTTTTTTATTTTGTCGGGTGGGAGAAATAAAGTGTTGCTCCACCAGTGAACTGCCTTGCCGAGGCACGCTTCTGTAATGGCTTTGGATGCATGTCCTGGCTCCTCGCGTCCATGGAGGATCCCGGCAGAGCGGGATGCTGTAGGATGGACGTGTTTAAACCCCGTCCGCAGAGACTGCAGCTGCCTGTAAACTGCGATGGTCCAGTTAGTGGGTGATGCTGGGTGCGTAGTTTTGCACCTTGAATGCTGGAGAAGGTGACTGCCACTTGGCCAAGGTGGACGCCCACCGTTGGGACAGTGCCCAGGGGAACGTCAGTGGGGGAAATAGGCTGCACTGGGCTATAACCTGGTGGACCATACGTCGTGAGAGTGTGCTACCATGAATGGGGTGAAAGCACGTGCTTCCAAAATTCAGCTGAGAAGGCAGGAGTATTTTCCTTTGAGGCTTGAGACTGTCAGTGGAGGACAATAGGTGATGTTTTCTGTACTGTCCTAGAGCAACAATAGCTCAATAAAATATTGCGTAGAGCTAAGGGGTAGGGGGGCTGAGCTGGATTTGCATAATGCCGGTGTAGGAATTTGGCTGCCAGTGGGGCAGGGGGAAGCAGGGGGCTATAGAATTCACTCTCTTGATTGTGAATAGCACTGGGGGCTCTGCGCTGAACTACTGGGATGGAGCCGTGGTGGGCCTGGGCATGCTTCCAGCACGCTCTGTCGCAGAGGAAATTCCTCTCTTCGGTAGTTTTGTCTGAGCAAAGAGGACGGGGCCAGGATCCTGATTATATGGAACTCTTCAGGAACCCATCTATATTGTCATCTTGTTATAGGTTTTGCTGATTTTAATTTTTTTTTCTATAAGCTTTACTAGCATCAGATTTTGGGATGCCACTGGATGCTCTCTGAACCAGGTCTAAGGCTGTATTCTGGCATCCATTCATTCCCAGGCTAAGGGCAACTCCTTACTACGTTTCTGGTCTCATGCATTGAATGTGAAGGTTGGAGCTGGCTCCTGCTCCCTGAAATTGAAAGCCAACATCTCACACATTGACAGTGCAGTTCTGCTGTCCTGTGCTTCGCTCCTGCCTTGGGAGCAAGCTGTGGCTGTCTTGAGAGAAAGGTCTTAGACTGTGAGAAGGGCCATGGTGCTATGCTGCGGCTTGGGTCCCGTGTCTCTGCAGCACCTTGTGCTCTCCTTGAGGTAGGTATGTTGCTGAGTTGCAGCTGAGCACTCAGCTTTTCCTGGTCTTCTAACTTATCTGGTGAGACATCATATCTTGGGAGAGAAAACTCCTGAGATGTCTGGTCTGTTATTGGGAAATAAAGTCCAGGTTGGGGTTGCCTGTGGAATGGATGTTTGCAGTCCACACCAAGGTGCTGGGGTTAGAAAAGGGTGGCCAAAGGAGCAAGGGTGAGAGCACACCCAGCTGCAATTTTGCTGTTTGTTAGACCTTGATCCCTGCATGCAGAATAGAACAGCTAGGATGGATGGATGGATGGATGTACCGTTGGTCCTCTCCTGGCTAAAGAGGACAGTGTGTTTGGGTCACACACCAGGGCTTCTGTTTTGTGCCTTGTCTGTGCTGCTGGTAATGGACTTTCACTTCTGTTCCTTTTCTATTGGTCAGCCAAAAGCTGGCCACTTCACCCAGTAGCAACATGCTTTTCTTTTTCTGCTTTTTGTTTGTACGGTGCCCTCTCTCTCATTATCAATCCACTTCCTTCACCAATCTGCTTCTCAGCTTATTTTTCATTTTCCACCTGGTTTATGCCACCTGAGACTTGGTGACACAAGAAATTTGAGTCCTACCACACTCAAAGAGCTCTATCTGTAGACACGTTATTGTACCCTTTCTAACCCAAGGTCTCAAACACAACAGTGTTTGAAGAACATAGTAGGCTCTGAGGGTTGTCTTTATGCTTGCAGAGCTGGTATGGTCTCCAACCAAATCCTGTGGGTGATAACGCTCACCTAGCAGTTTATTTTAGCTTTAGGATTCTATACACTAATGCATTTAATTGCTGTGACAAAACTGTCTGGATAGGAATTTTTAAACATGAGGCTTGCCGAGGAGGGCTCACTTGGAAGCTAATCAATGTATACTGCAATGTATCTCAGATTCTGGCCATCTTCCTACCTGATCCCATTAAATATGGCACCATGGGACCATGTTTGATGCCTCAGGCCATTTACATGTGAAAAATGCAAGGAGTGCTTTGGTTTATACCAGGATTTGGATGTCTGTCTTTTTTTCCAGGCAGTGACTCCATTTTTGATGGGATCTCAGGCTGCATCTGCAGCATGTTGCAGCAGTATCATTGTTCAGCAACAATGCTGCAGCTGGAGGCAAAGCAGGGCAGGGACTTTGAAGCACTTTCAATAAGTCGGGAGTGGAAGGATCTGAAAGGCGTTGGGGTTTGGACTCCTAATTCCACTCAGGAATCCTTGAAAATTAAATCTGTTGAGCTCAATTAAACCCTTTCCTGTTTAATGAATACTCTGGGTACCTGAAACACATGCCAGTAAACCTTAATAACATATTCCACAGCTTATGGCTTCTTATTATCTTTCCTTGTGTTTCAGAGTATGCCGGGAAGCTATTGTACGAAGGATCAGCTGAAGAACTTTGGGATAGCATTGCTCTTAAGGTATGAAATCAGACAGGCCTTTCAGATGGTGCCTGTGAAATGTCTGTCCCTGCAATTACTGTCTCTTCGGTTTAAGATGCGCATTTCTTAAGCAGAGTTGGTGGGAAAGAATTTTCCTATTCCTATTTTAATTTGGGCTGGTTTTAGGTATGTGTCTACCTGTAAAGCCACATGTCCTTGTACCATAGGTGCAAGGCAAACGCATCTTTAAGAGGATGGAAGTGATAACTATGAGTGTCCAGGGCAACTTTTACAGGTTATAATTCCTGCATATTCAGGAATCTGATCTCTCATAGCCCGGGACACGGCCCCTGCTTGTAAGCTTTGGTAATGTGTTGAGAAAGGCAAACTCTGTGATGATGAGCTGCTGTTTTTTCCATATGTAGGTCATAACTTAAACAGGGCTTGACACTGCCCTAAGATTATGTGTTTTTACCATTCTTCTAGGGTAACTCTTGTTTTCCACTCGTGTGAAAAACATCTGTTTCTTGTAAAGGTGTAGATTTAGCAGTGGTTGTTTGGACAATTGATGCCTTTAAAAAAGATGTCTTGTTCTGTACATCTCAATGAGATTTAAAAATCAGTCAAAGTCTGAAAACTATATACTCTTCACAAACCTAATGAATGCATGTCTCTATGTGGAATTGCAGCTTGCATTATATTTTGAATTAATTGGCAAATGGTTACATAAAGAGATCATATTAAGGTCTCTGAAGAAGGAAGCTGGGTTAAGAGTGAGCTTTCATCTTTAAATCTGCTTTTTCTGACTTTTTAAAAGCTTGATTTGTCAGACGTAGTTGACTCTTCTGGTTTGTGTATAGGTTTTCTGTCTTTGTTTTTCTTTAAACAAAGCATGGGAGGGAGGGGGGGGAAGCCAATATAACATCAAAGCATTAAAATAAAGAGCTTTAAGGGAAGGAAAAGAGAGATGTTAAGATTAGGTGAATGAGGGAAGGCAAAGGTGTGGAGGAGATATAATCAAGTAAATAAAGACATGGCAGTGAACTGCTCTAATGAGACGTAAGGCTAATTAAAAAAAAAGGAACAGATTTAATTATTCTCAGATACTTTACAAGGCATGAGAACGAGGCTAGCTGAAATCTCAGTCCTGCAACTCCAAGTTTATTTAATTTATTTAAAGTCTTCCCCTGTGGAGGCACTGAAAACCCCTCTGAGACATAGCTTCATGGATCATGTGCTATTTTCTTTCTGGTGATGCTGTTTCAAGAGGTGTAGGGTGTGTATTCTTTTCCTGGCCCTACTTTCCACTTGACACCAAGGGAATCATATTTGAAACCTGGTTTTCAAACAGTTTGCAGGTTTTGCTCCATCAGAAGAGTAGATCCCTGGGTCTTGCATTTATTTCTGGATGAGCCCTAATTTAGGACTCAGATTGTGGGTTGTAACATCAACTCCTATTAATCCAATCCTCCCTAGAAATGAGGTGCACATCCCTCCCATCCCAGCCATGCTGTGGTGGAGGTAGCAGTTTGGGATTAGCCTGCATCTCTTGGGCTATAGACTGGCATATGTGAAGGTTGTTCCTTGACTAATCTCAGGAAAGGAGAGAGAAAAAAACAGAAGTGTGAGTTTTTTGGACCATGCTGAATAAAGGTGATGGAGTTACTCTTTTAAGCATGAGCTGCAAAAGACTCATCAGCCAGATTCAGAGGTCTCCAGCTCTACTTGTCCATCGATGAAGGAACCTAGGCGTGCACTACAAAGCTCTAGGGTCTCCTGAGAACAAGCACCTGGATGTTAGACTTTGCAGCCCCTAATTCATCAGTGCCTAAATGCTTCATTGGGTCAAACACGTGAGTTGAAAAGCCCATGAGTGCTTGATCTGTCTCACTTGAAAAAGAAGCATATATTGGAAGATTATATTCTAAAAATCAGGCACGTTCACACTCAAGTCCGAGGGATGTGTGGGCTGGCCACACAGAGGCACAGGGACTGAAGCCTCTGTAGAAGTTGAACGCAAATCTTCTGTTGCCTTCCATGGTCCAGATCATTGTTGACCTGTTATCATCCAAAAAGAAAGAGCCCTATGACAGGTTCAGCTTTCAGACAAGATGCCTTTCCCCCCTTACATCCCCTTCCTTCCATTCCCCTCGTCCTCCAAAGAAAACTTGTGCACACTCGCCTCTTTCATCGCTTTGGCACTGCGTTAGAATGCTTGCAGCAAAAGGAGAGAAAGGAAAAATCCTGAAAGCCATGCTTTTCCCTGTAGGTTGGCACCATCGCTTCAGCTTTCATCAGCGGGAGCAGCGTGCCAATCTCACGCCAGCACAAACAGATGTGACTCTAGAGCTTTGAGTGTCCAATGAAAGAGGCATTACTCACTGAACTCCGCTCTGAAAGCGGCCAAACGCACCAGCCTTAGGATTTTCCATTGAGACAGACTGTTTCTCAGAGCTTTGCTTCAAGGTGCCTGGATTTGGGTTTTCTTTTATTTATTTATTTTCCCTTCCTTTGTGCGCTGACATTATTCCAGCGTTCAGCATATGATTTCTGTTTCATAAGAATGTTATCAGACCAGGGTAAGTGTGCGGGAAGGCTGTTCGCTGCTCTCTGAAAACCACTATATACATAATGCAGGACTGTATATATAGATGGGATGAAATGTATTCCACATGCACTGGGAGCTCACGTGTATTGAAAATTTGTGCAACAGATAAACCGTATTTTAATTTCCACAAAACGAGCCAGTTTTCATGCTATTTGAAATATATAAAGCAGTAAAATACGTACTATTCAGTACGCTCCGCTGAATCAGAAAAAGGAGGTGCTTAGTTGGCAAAACCCCTTAATCCAGACATCTACAAGGGAAATCATGTAAGTCCAACGATGCTTAGTGGCAATGAGTGCCACTTAATAGGGATTGTACTTCTGCTTAACTGGGACACCTCCAGATGATTTAGTAGGCTTAGTGGAATGGGGTGAACAATTTGCAGGCTGTATTCTTCCGAACACATCCCTTTTTCTGATATGCAAAAAAATCATCGAATAGCCTGCAATATTTGGGATGATATTTGCTCCTCAGAATTTTGCAGTCTTCCCTCTGATGACTCCTTGCATGGCCTGTGTGTTGGTACAGTGAGAAATCACTGCTTGCTCATGAGCCTGAGCTGAGAGTTGGCCACAGTGGATTAGCCAATTTTTGGTAAGACTAGTAGGATCTACTGTAGTCATCTATCTTGATATCAGGCCTATATTAGCCAGAGAATTAATCCTGAATTTTTTCTATCAGGCCCATCAACTTTAGGTTGAAATACAGTTCGGCTTTTGTCAGAGTAGGCATCAAAAAACTGACTTCCTTCTTCAGTGATGCTTTCCTCGTGTTCATGCAATAAAAATTAAATTAGAGATTAAATCCTTTCAGACCCAGGAGTAAGAGAAGAAGAAGTTCTTAAGTGGTGAACCATACTGAGAAGCAATGGTGTAGCTGAGCCATGGTCTTCAAGACAGGATCAATTTTGTTTAAAACATTCTGGAGGGTTTTTTGTCTAACCTGGCTTTAAAATCTATGGACGCCATGATATCCTTTGGCATTATTTCACTAGCTTTCACTAATATTGCTGCACTGCTTAGGAGCTCCAATGGCATTGGATGTCCTGCTCCAGAAAGCTAAAGGTAAATATATGGTAAGAGTCTCTTTCCTAGATAACTTAGGATCTGGAGAGACTGAACAGACAACCAAAAGCAAGTGGTATTATCTCCACTCAACTTATGGAAAGCTACAGCTTGGAGACAAGTTAACTTAACAAGTTAACTTAAAGTTCTTCAAAACTGAGGATCAGGACTGGGACTTCAACTCTTGTGACTTTGCAGCCTAGTCCTGTTATAACTGCAAGACTAGCTTCCTCCTGAGATAAGGAATGCTCAAGGTAAGATTAGATTCAGAGACTGGATAGCAAGTTGAATGCTAAGCCATATGACAAGATGTTCTTGTGAATTTTTAATTGTTGGCTGTGCGGACATGTGTGTGAGGCAATAACCTGAGGAGGCCTGTCCTGCGTTTTGGAAACTGTTGTAGTTTTGCAGCTCTTGGAACAAAGCTCAAATGGAAAATCTGTTCTGTAGCACATTCCCTGTCACGTTCCCTCTAGATAAAGCTTTAAACCTGTCAACTTAGTGGCTGTTATTCCAGGAATTTATCCTTGGAACTAACTGACAATATTTCTAATATTTGGCTAGAAAGCAATCTCTTCTGGGAAAGAATAAGATGGTGGAAAACAATCACAAATGGATAGTTGTCTGTTTTCTTTATGCAAATTAAATGATCTGTGATTTTCTTTTCTCCTTTACTTGGTTCATGTTTCTTGGTTTCCTCTTACAACTACTAGTGTGAGTTTATTTCCAGGGAACTAAAACTTGTTTTTTGTTAACTTGTTTTTAAAAAATACATAAACATGAAGTTGTACTGCTGTGGTTCCCTACTCCATGGAACCTCCCTGGGGGTTAGGTTTGCTGTCAAGTGTGACTTTTGGGGAGACTCTAGAGATTGTATTCAACAGAACAGATGAACATACCTTAATTTTAAGTATACAAGTAGCCTCAGCTCTAGTTACAGTGTTAATGTACTCTTAGTTAACAGTGCTTCCAATGCAATGGTGCTCATAAATTTCTGTGTTTCTGCTTTGCTGTCACCAACCATGTGAACATTTTCAGTCCCTCCTGGTGCAAGGTCAAATGGCAGAGTTAACGTTACCAGCTAAGTAGCTGAGGAGCATGTTCCTTCAGCCTGAGCTCCTACTGTATCACCTGTGGAAGGAGTTCACACCTTCATCACTCACAGCTCCCCCAAAGGCCTGATTCTACTCTTCCCCTACAATTCCTGAAGGTCTTCAAGCATCTAACTGCAGTTGAATTGAGGGCTAACTGTGCAGGTGATGACTGAGTTAAGGATCAGGCTGAGACACAAGCTTAAATAACTGTGTAGACACACATGTGAGTCACTGGGAAGCTTTTGAAAATCTCACCTTAGAGGTCCAACACAACTGCCATTGATCTCCAAGTACTGACTTCAGTGAAAACTAGGCTGAGCCCTTAGCAGGGAATTCTATATGTGTCCAATAGATTTTACAGCGTTTGTTTGAAAATCACTTTTAGATAGGCATAATGTGCTGAAACATCATGTCTGTGTGTCTGGAATAATTAAGTGAGGACAAATGGAGAGGAAAGACAGGACAGGGGAGAAAAGCTTCAGTTAAAACTCATGTTTTTCCTATGAATGTGGTCTAGATCAATATTGTGTAACATTTCCTCCTGTTCTTTTGATCATCTCAGTTTCGAAACGTTTCTTAAAGTCTGTGGTAACTCTAAGACTTCGTCTGAGGTGAAGTCTGTATTTCTAGAGGATTTTTACTTTGATTGGTGTGTCTTAAGGGCTCTGCTGCTGAAATATAAGGAAAAGTCAGATTTGTGCATTGCAGTCTGTAAATTCTTGCTCCATAATCAGCTGCCTTCACAACCAGCACAAACAAAACGGATGTCTGATGCTTTCTGTAATTTCACTTTGCCCCTTGGGACAAGTCAGGACCTGGACTTGGCTATCAGATCCTTCAAAATTATGTCTACTCGTGAAATCTGGAGGAGAAACAACTTTCAAATTTTAGGAGCTGGTGTGTTGGAACTCAGCTACAAATTGATTTTTTTTTTTTTTGACAGCTGTATGGGTCTTCAGGTTGGTTATAGGTATCCTATGAAGTGTAATTTATTGCTTGTATTTGGCTCTTACCTGCCTGTAGCATCAGACAGAAGGCCCATATCTAGCAGCAACTTCTGTGTGTGGTTATTTGTCCATCCCTTTTCTAGTCTGTGATTTGTTCATTGTGAGCTGATAAGCATTTGCTTGTGTATGTCTGCATGTATCAGATTCACTCAGGACTTAGAAATTATCAAACAAACTTTATTAGTAAGCAGGGCAATGTGTGCTCCTACACTGCATGGCAGCTGTGCATTGGTCTACATCCCCCTTTCATATTTAGGACAGAGCTGCACCTATACATCCATGTAATACCCAGATGCAGTAGCACTGCTGGTAAGGAACTGCAAATGCACCTGTTTGCTGATGAATTTAAATTTTAGAAAGGAACGGAATTTTCCATTGAATGTCTAAGCTACCAGCTATGTTGATGTAACCCCTTCTTTTTTGGAATGATGTGAATTATTTTATCTACCACACATCGATTTAGAGCTAAGAGAGATAGCAGCTATCCAAGGTTGGGCCAGGATCAGAAATCAATGATGATTAATAGCACAGAATGATTTTCTTGCACAGATTGTCTGGCAGGGAGGAAATTTGAATTGGCTGTTAATCCACCAGCACAACGTGGAGACCCCTTATGGGACTGTAGCCACTGCATTAGTACTGCCTGATGAAACAGAGTGGAGGAATCTCAGAGCCTTACACTTTCTCTATTTCCATCCTTCTCATGACTAGACCAGTCCAGGCAAAGTTAGTCAACACTTGTGATGATAACATAGTCCAGCTGATGGCAACAGCAAAATTCCTCTGGACTTAGAAAGGCAGAAATATTCTGCGTCCAATGGACTACTGATATGATCTCAATGGTAAATATAATGTAAGGTAGGGACGTGTTCATGGGGGGCTTGATTCTCATCTGAAAACTGCAGATTTTCTTACCCTTCAGTGGAATTAGGTTTGATTTCCACAATTAAGTGAGATAGATGTGTATGCCTGTGTAACACTATATACATATGTTTCAGTCCATATGCAAGAGCAGTGAAAACATGGATCTTTGTATTACCCCTAGTCCACATCATGTAACATGATGTGCAACCAGCATTTGGTTTTATAAGGAAAATAATGTTTTATGCCGTAACGATCCCAATTCTGCAGTTGACTGCATGGTCATTTAACAAATCTTTCACAAGCAGGAGATCTCTTTTAATAAAATTGTCACTTTTGCTATTGTTTAATATGCTGACGAGACCAACTGAGCAGTCGAAATATGAACTTTAAGTTACTTAAAAGTCGGCATATTTGAAAGTCAACTGCTTTATGAGCCGTGCCGATGAAAGGTCTTCCAGTTAGTCCAGAGCAGTTGTGGGTTGGTTTTCTTTTCTTTTCTTTTTTTTCTGTCATTTCTGTCCTGTTAATTTGAGCAGAAACTGTAATTAGATGTAAGTGGTCTTGTTCCCACAGAAATGAATGGCAGCATCTGGAGAGAGACAACCGTTCCAAATGCTTTTGGCTACCAGCTCTCTACAAGTTAGCAGTATGGAGCAAGGGCCTGAATCCAGACTTCTGTCGGCCTAGTTTTGTATCTGTGGAAGCACAACACCAAAATCCAATATTCAAATGCCGGGCCGTGATGGGTGTAGGACAGAGCACATTCCAGACTTTTATGTTGCCTGCTCCTCTTGAGAGGCCAATCCTCCCTAAGTCTCCGGGTGGGGTTGGATGCGTTTCTCTGGATGACCGGGGCTAGGAAGAAGAGGATGCTTGGACAAAGGTGTTTGGGGACTTTTTTTCTCCTTTTTCCTTTTCCATTTCATTATCCAGTTTGACAGTATCTGGGCTCTGCTTCCTCAGACAGGAGCACGGCGGTGTTTGTAAACAGTAATTGAGTTAAAAGATGTTTTATGTCAGAGCTGAGCTCATTTCTTTCTTTGCTTTCTCTGTGGAAGGCTGTATGGAGGTGCGGCTGCCGCCGCTGCAAGTGTCTGCCTTGGAGCGCTGGGTCTCTGCAAGGTCACGCAGCTCCTTATCACCACCAAAATATGTCTTCAATGAGCATTTATCGTAATCTGCACCAGGGTGTTGCATTTTTATCAAACTTTCTGTCCCCTAAAGGAGAATCAGACTTGAAGCTGATAGTGCTATTTGGGAGTAAATATTTCCATTCAGCCTTCCCGGTTAATTGAAATGGGATGAATTTCTTTCCTTTCTTTGGCTTTTGAAACTTATCTTTCTTGTTATGTTCAGTAGTAACTTATAATCTTTCAGAAGCATTTTCATCTCTGGTCAACCACTATATCAGTTGACTTTACCTTGTATTACATGACATTGCAATATCACTCACTTCAGAGAATTATAGAATTATAGAATCATAGAATGGTTTGGTTTGGAAGGGACCTTAAAGATCATCTAGTTCCACCCCCCTGCCATGGGCAGGGACACCTCCCACTAGACCAGGTTGCTCCGGACCCCATCAAAACCGGCCTTGAACACATCCAGGGATGGAGCATCCACAGCTTCCCTGGACAACCTGTTCCAGTGCCTCACCAGCCTCACACTAAATAATTTACTCTGAACATCTAATCTAAATCTACCCACATTCAGTTTGAAACCATTACCCCTTGTCTATCACTTGATACCACATGTGACAGCTACACATTCAGGACAAGTGTAGTGTCACTTCTAAATGTCTTTTAATAAACTTTCCTACCATGCAGAGCCTTGTTTTACCTTGCTAACACTGAAGGCAATGTAGCCTCCTCCCTGCTTGCTGCTCTTCTCCAGGGCTTTGCCTTTTTTCTTTAAAGTATGCAAAGGGAGAGGGAAGGAATTTAGATGAAATTTTTTTAGAGCTGCCTGAAAGATTCACAGGAAGAATTCCCATGAGTCTAATGGGACTTGTGTATTTAAACCCTTTAAAAACTCCCAAATCTCTGTCTTCTGCTGTTACAGAGGCATGAATGGTGGCCCGATAAATGAGGGGGATTGAGATTTACAGTTGAGGAGTTGTCACAAACTTACTGTTGTTTATAAAAGGAAATACAGTGTCTCTTCACCAAAGCCTGGGTGCTTACCCTGAGTGCAGAATGAAAGACTGAGCATTTACAAGTAAATCTGTTATTCAGTATGGGGAATTAAATTAAATTATTCATCCTTTAAGAAATTTAGGAACGTCAGACTCTTCTTTCCTTGATAATTTCACTAATACAGTGGCAAAGTAACTTCAGACTTGTCATATGGCTAAGATTCAGTGACATCTTTTCTCTGTACTTTTGACACTGTTGACTGTGTACATAAATCATTAGGTACTCGAAAATAGGTATATTCTGTGGACAGTAGTTAATATTGTTGGATTTAAAGAATAACCTCTCTATCACAAAATATTCTTTTTAATCCTGGCTTTGCAGGCACTAGAAATCTTTGTTTGGTGTTAAAAGTTGCCCTCTTTTCTCTCTGTCAAGGACACGCTGGTAGTTCTCTGTGAAAATTCATACACCCCTGAAATTTTTGTAAATGCCCAGCTTAATTTCTTTGTCTTCTGGTTGCTCACTAGGATGAATGCCTGTAGCATGGCCTTCCCAGAGATGTCTAATCACACTCAGCATCTGCATTCTCTTACTACAATTTGGATTTCGTTATTTTCACTATGTTTGGCTGTTTGTATTTCCTATTCAACCTTCTACAGGCATACAGTCTGAACTCAGGATTCCTATCAATGCTATATTTTAAAAGGAAGGGTTTTTTTGCTTACTGTGCATTCAGATACAACCATTCATAATAGGAAGAAGAAGCCCTGCTGTCTTCCAGTTTGGTCTTTTTCTAACATCAGTGATGGTAGTCTGAAGACACCTGATCCTGACTGGTGTTTGCAAGGCCTACTTAATGATCTATGAGAACCTACGATCACAAACAAGAGGAAGAATGGTTATTTGGGGTTTTTTCTTGGTTGTTAGGAGACTAACAACACTTTTTAAAAAATTATTCCCTGGCACAAGTGTTACTGGCATGGGGATGTAAGCTACCTGAATTTCTACCTTTGGTTAGTGTGAGCTAGATAGACTTAACCAAACCCTGATCTGCCTCTTGCCATTTCTTCAGGCATCCTCATATTGTGGTGGAGACTGATTGTGAGGGTGAGGAGAAGACTTTCAGTGATGGTAATGTAGGCTACAAGAATAGAGAGGTGATCTAAGTGACTAGAGTCTTAATTATTGCCTTAATGGTAGGGTGGAATTTCTCTGTGAATGGGGTTTCTTTTCATTACTAGGCTAACAACTTATTTGGCTGTCTTTCCAATAGCCTGCCTGGAAAGGTGGAGAACGAGGGTGAGATTAGTCAGGGATCCCTTGTGCAATTGCTGTGGAGGACAGCAGCTGCAAGAGCCGTGGCCATTCATGCTGTCAGAGCAGATGCACTGCCAGAGTCCAGAGGTGGGGGAATCCAGATGTTTCTGCTGCATGGAAGCTTTGCCAGACTCCAGTGCAGCCTTACACAAGGAAAGCAGAACATGGCCTGAAGAATTCTGAAGTCCCTGTGGGCTCGGGCCCAGCTGTGTCATGTCATCCCACCTGCTAGGCAGATGGGGGAGAGGAGGAGTATGGAGACCACCTGAACCGTCATCTCCAAGAGCTTCTGAGACTTCACAAAGGAAGTGATCTGGAATTGCTTCTGCAAACAAACATGCCTCTGTTAAATAATTTCCTGGGATACCACAGGTAGTGTTTCTAGCAGCTATTAATGTTTTATGATGTATTGCGTCACTTTCAGTTCTATGTCTAGACCAAATATTAATGACTTGAGATAAATACAGTTACTGGTGATTTTGTTTATGGTGCTGTAAAACCTGCTCAGTTCAGGACACCTTAGTCCTGTTTGGCTGTCCCCTTGTGTTGTGAATGTGACAGAGCAAGTGTAGGGGAGGCAAGAGAATTCCAGGAGGCAGAAATGTCTCCAGTCATTCTCAGCTGTGGACTGTATCCCATACAAAATCCTTGTGGGAAGTAGCTAAGGTGCTGCTGAAAACCGAATAATAGAAGAGACCTCCTGGGTCATATTGTTAGGTCACCTCCTGACTTATGAACTGCCATTCATAAACAGATCAAGGTCCATTTTAATCCTAGTTGGGGTTTGTTTTCTTGGGTAGAGGGGGAGAGCTGTCCTGCTGGTCCACATAGCCAGGCAACTCCATACTCTGATCTTACACTTTGAAACCTTCCTCTAATTTCCAGTCTGAATAAGATCAAGGTTGTCTTATGCTCATGTGCATTACTGTCCTTTAGCTTCAGTAGTTCCTTCCTCTAGGCATTAAATCTACAGATTTGTTTACAGCAGATCTTTCCTCTCCCAGTCTTGTTTTGCTAAGGCTGAAGAATAATTATGTGCTGTCTTGCCCCATCAATCCCTGTGACAAAGCACGAGCCCACTTCTCAAAGAGTTATTGGATATCTGAAGCTGCTTTGATAAGAAGCCACTCAGCTTTTCTCTCCACCAGCTCTCGCATTATTCCCTGAACAAAGCCACTTTGGTCTGCAGAAAGCCTAGAATTCGGCTCAATGTCAGAGTGACATCCAGTGGAAGAGTGGTAGAGCATCTCTATAGCACACCCACCTGGCAAAACCTCAGTTGTCATTGCTTTAAATTTATTTTATTCTTGCTCCACTGAGCAGGGCAAAAACTTGCCAAAGTCAACATGTGATGAATGAAATGGCTTTCGTTGTAAGACCTGTCAATACACTTCAGCTTCCTTACAATAAAAGGGTGACTCCTTTGACATCTGGGACTTGCACCTGTCCTCCTTCTGAAAGCAATACATTCTCGATATGCTGAAATGCCACTCTTAGGAAATCAACAGAGTTAATCTATTGGGAACACTAAGGTCTCAGGGCCAGCTGTTCAGCTTTTCTCAGTATCATAGCTCCATTGATCTAAAGCAGCTCTGATGATACACACTGACTGCTCATGCCAGATAAAAACCCTTTTTTTTACTTATTTGGTGCGAGGAGAATAGCGATTAAGACTGATCTGGGAACAGAACAAAATGGATTATCGTAATAAGTAATAACTGGGAAAGGGGAGGTCCCTATAGTTTGGCCACTTCATGTTTAACTTTAAGTGGGAAGGAGTTGGGGGAAGCAATAGGTGCTCTGGTTTTTTCTGCCCATATTAAACAGACTGTGGGCAAAATGAACCTTTATGTCCAACTTCATGTGGTTGCCCCTTGGTCTTTTCTTCCCATGAGCCACCATCATCAGCGTCTGGGACTTGATTCCCTTCCCCTGCTTGCAGGGTTTGGTCACCAGGATATTTCATTCGATGGGTTGCAATGACTCCTGATGGTGGGCAGACAGCGGTTGCTGCTTCAACCACAAGGCAAGCAGAAGGAGAAATAGCAGTTATTGACCCATTCACTGTGATGAGTTTTTAATCACCTTTTTTAATTCTCCGAAGAAGATGTTTAGCTTGTGGATCCTGGAGAACTTGTGGGATGCTGGGAGAAGCTTTGACGGGGAAGATTTTTCCCCGTCTATTCCAAATGTCTTACAGGCAAACAAGAGAAGAGCTTAATTCACTTGAAGAAGCACCAAGTGGTTAAGGTAATTTGAAATCCTTTATCTGTCAGTATTTTTGACAGCAATCAAGCACAATAGAAAATAAATAAATAAATTAAAATCCTGTAGCCATGGAAGCACACTTTAGATCAGATTTCTATTTGCATGCTTCATACTTATACATAAAACATATTTCATGTACCAAGTTAAATAATGCACAATACTTAAACTATTCTTACTTTTTATCCTTTGGTTATTGTAATTACAAGTAATTTTGTGAAGGATTTTCTATTTTTAAGAAATCACACTTTTGTACTTGATCCAGCTAACAGGATTTTCTTACATTACTTCATAAAGAGACCATCTTTAAACTTCTAATGTTATTTCTTATTCATTAGTACATATGCCTGTAGGGTATGTTCATAAATGGGTTAAAGTTACAAAGTTATGCTTATAAAAGCTCATGGTAATTTGGAGTATCAGGAGGATTTATTAATTTTGAAATCTTAAAAGAGCAAAAGCTAAAATGAGATTGGATTAAGTATATTCTTGCATGCAGTTATTCTAAACACCCTTAAGGACCGCAGACTAACTTACAGAGGACATTATGCAAATATGAATATATCTCTAAGTGCCTCATAGGCTTGCTGATGTAATATTTTACATGGTTAGTTAAGTACATCAAGTAAAAGGTTTGACCTTGATATACTGTAAAAGGTACTTATCCCACAACACCCAATTGTTTTCAGTGCCATTGTGAAATATATCACTCAAACGTGCAAACAATTTTGTGCATAAATCTCATTAAATGTAGCTCCAGCAGCCAAACAGCTGTCCACAATTCTTGGTCTCTTTAGAAGACCAAAGAATTGCTTTAGAATTTATCTTTATCAAAATGCCATTTATATTTATCGACAGTACCAGGCTGTAGTTGTGTAGCGAGAAGACAATTTCTTATGAGGACAAATAGAGTTTCTAGGCTTTATTGCTGGCACCTGTTCCCATTACACCGTTCAATTTTATTTTTTTTTTATTTTTTTGAGGACATATAGAAGGTTGAAGGCTACAATGCCCTGGAGTCAAACAGTGTTTTGGGGAAGGAAAACAAGTTCCAGTTTTGATCTCAGCTTGGAATTTCTGCAAATTCTTGGATTTACTTTCCTCTTTGATTATGCAGCAATAAGCTTGACTATAGGGACTTAAATGCTACATTTTCCCATATCTTCACTCCTCCTACCCCTACTCCATTCCATATATATGTGTGTATATTTTTATATATATATTCCATTGAGGTGGTAATGAAATAGAATAGAAAAAATGGATTGCTAAATATTGTGCGTTATCTTTTCTGTATGTGTATCTGAAGGGAAGATTGGCTGATGTGGCACCTGCAGATTACTTGAGGGTAAATCCTTGTTTGTTCTGTTTAGCATTTTTGTGGTTATCACTAACTGAACTGGAGGGAGAGACTCTGTAGATGGATGGGGTAGGTGTGGATTCTTTATATGAATCAGATGGAAAAAACAGATATTCAGTCTTGCACGCCAAGACATCGGCCCCCTTCTAAAGTCTGTGTCATATCATGCAGTTCCTGTGGGGTTCAAACAGTAAAGAGTTTAATCTCTCTCAAGTCCCTTCCGAGTGACCAAAGCGCTCCAGAAATATTTATGACACATTATGCTAGACTCTAGATATCCAATTGGGATTGCCTTTCTTGTGTGGTGGTGACAGTGACCAAATAGTTGGGGGTTTAACAAAGGCAAATAATTAAATAATGCAGTTTCATTGGGGTGGTGTTGATGGTGCAGGATATCGCGGTCCAAGTAGCGTTTGTCCATGAAGACCATCTTAGGAAAATGAGGAATTGGCTGTGAAGTACTACTGAGAATATTTCATTAGTGTCTGTCAGCTACCTGGGAAACTTTAACCTGCTGGATGTGGCACAGAATGAAAAGTTATCCTAGAAATAAATCTCAGAAGAGTACAGACCTGTGTGAGCAAGAGCTGTTTCTGTGGTTTCTATTATATTGTGGTTTTGCTCAGTGGAAAAAGCCGATAGTTTCAATATCAAATGAAAGGCTCTTAGCTCTTCTGTATAGGAGGATGTTTCCTTCAAAACTGTGGTTGTATTTCATGGTGGAATGTCAGCTCTTGGATCCATTTGGTTTGGGTGTCTCCTATTTTGAAGTCTATGTCCCCTGAGAGGAGACAAGTTTGGAAGCAAGATGAAGTTTGAGAAATTATGTTCCCCTCTGAGCCTTATTTGTAAGGAAGCCTGTAATGGATATGTGTTGTCAAATAGAATAATAGAATCGTTTCGTTTGGAAAAGACCTTTAAGTTCATCGAGTCCAACTGTTAACTGAGCACAGCCAAGTTCACCACTAAACTGCGTCCCTCAGCACCACATCTACACAGCTTTTAAATACCTCCAGGGATGAGGACTCCACCACTTCTCTGGGCAGCCTGTTCAAGGGCTTGACAATCCCTTCAGGGAAGACACTTTTCCCAATATCCAACCCAAGCCTTCCCTCGTGCAACTTGAGGCTGTTTTCTCTTGTCCTACCACTTGTTACTTGGGAGAAGAGACCAACACCCACTTCTCTACGACCTCTTTTCAGGGAGTTTTAGGGGGTGAATGGATCACTCGTGTTTGCCTAACATTTGAAATGAACCCATTTCTATGCCACAAAGGCACATCCAAGAGTCCACATCAGTATGTCCCCATTAGAGAATAAATGGAATAGAATAGCCATGTATAAATACTCCTTTCCTTGTCTCTCTCCCTTCTTGAGACCAATACTTCTATGTTTATATGGGTAATTCTGGATATCCATTTCTTCTGTTGGCTGTATCTAACAAGAGTGAGCCTACTTGCTAAAGGATAATGAAAGAGACTGTGTTTTGGGAAGTCTACTAATTTTTTTTTTTTGCTTTCACTTGGAAAATATAATTACTACAAAGGATAATTTTACTAAACACAGAAGTTACCACTGGCATCTGTGAGGATGTAGTGTCTCTGAACAGAAGTTTCCATCTCTGCAGGAGTGGATGTTAATAAGGAAAGGGATTGATCTTTAACAAAGTCTAGTACTTGAAGTAATATGCCACACACATCGTAATATAGGACCTGAGCCACAGAAGTGTGGTATTTGAATAAGCGGTTGGGTGCCTCGTGAATTTACAAACACAATTAAACATATTAAGTTGGGTTGGTAACTTGCTGGAAATATTTATTGGTTCCTTTTGGCATCTGTCTGCAACTTTGGTCTCCAAGAAACCTGCCTGAATGAGTCTTAATTCTGCATGGTGTTTGAAAGTATTTCTTTTCTTAAGATGAGTTAATTAAGTAGGTTCTTAGCTATGCATTTTTTTTTAATCCCAATGTACTGCTGTGTATGAGCACACTACATTTATCCTTTTTATCTGCTAAGACCTCGTAAACAACAAAAAAAGTCATTATTAATACATTCATAACACACACACATACACAAAACCTGGATTGGAGCACATGCAGCGCAGTGCGTGTGCACATAAAGCAGCAAGTGGTATTTCTCCATCCAGATCTGACTCATTTTAAATTTAGATAGGGGGAAAAAAAATG
>VZZY01009897.1:68336-165681 GCA_013400335.1 Eurystomus gularis | reverse complement strand
CCACCCCCAGTGCACAGGAGCTGTAAAAATCAAACCAAAGCAAAATATAGATCTCTTAACATAAGAATAAGTACAACCCAGTTTTTTTAGGGTCCTACAGCTTTGTGTTAAGCATTTCCGTGTACATTCATTATTGTAACTTTCAAGGTGATCAGAGAGGTGATCAAACCTCTCCTATCGGTGATTGGAGATCAGTGATCTTTTGTTGAACCAACGTGGAAAACTGTAGGATGAAAGAATAAGATTCTTCTACTTATGCCAGTAAGGCAACACAGCTTAATACATGGGGACCTGGATGGAAAGCCAGAGAGCTGGGGTAGCTTAACCCCAGGCATACACAGCTGAGTAAGTGAGCGTATATGTCTATATGTCAACCAGATAGACAGACCACTGTGCTAACCACTGTGTGGTTCTGGTGGTAAGTAAAGATGCTTTTAGGGTGCAACTCAGTTGACCAGCTTTTGATAGCTACTGAAATAAAAACTGAATTGCACTCTATGCTCGACTGATTTATTGGCTAGATCTTCAGTGGCTTTAGAGACAACCCAGAGAGATTAGCTTAAACGTAGCTGTGTACGTATAGGCAGATGAAACACATCACTGGAACCTATTGCTGGCTGTATAACTAACTTATTTGTGTAGTCTTATCCCTCTCATCCTCTTCTTATCCTTTATGTTGTAAATATGAATTAAGGTTCACCTCTAGCACTATATGAAATACAACATGACATGGTGCTGATTCCAGCTGGTCTGTCTTGGTGCTGCTGAAATGCAAATAACGTTTGCATAACCCTGCTCAAGTGGGTGCAGAGGAGGCCACAAAGATGATCAGGAGGCTGGAGCACCTCTCCTATGAAGAATGGCTGAGACAGTTGGGGTTGTTCAGCCTGGGGAAGAGAAAGCTCCTGGGATATCTTATAGCAACCTTCCAGTACTCAAAGTGGGCACAGAGAAAGGATGGAGAAGGAATTTACAAGGGCATATAGTGATAGGATGAGGGACAATGGTTTCAAACTGAAGGATGGGACATTTAGATTATATATGAAGAATAAATTCTTTAGTATGAGGGTGGTAAGACACTGGAACAGGTTGCCCAGAGACGTAGTGGATGTCCCTTCCTTGGAAGTGTTCAAGGCCAGGTTGGATGTGGCTTTGAGCAACCTGGTCTAGTGGGAGGTGTCCTTTGGTGATCTTTAAGGTCCCTTCCAACTCAAACCATTCTATGATTCTGTATTTTTTTCAAGGAAGTGTAGCAGATATTTTGCACAAATTAGAAGAACATCTAATGTTTCCTGGAACCTTCCCAGATATGTAGTATCTGGGACTTGCATAACCTACTAAAAGTGCAAAAATGAAAGTAAAGCAAGAACTACCCACCTCCTGAAAAATGACCACTTTGCAGAGTAGCCAAATCTACAGCCACTTTTATTCACTTGACCCTTCCACTCATAATATGTTGGCAATGCCTTGATGATGTGATGTTATATCTCTGCCTTCTTGTCCTGTGGTTGGGAATCTCGTGTGTGTGTAGGCAGTGTGGGAACTTGCTTATCCTTGTTGGTACTGACTTGCATCCTATCATCAGAAGGTTGAGCTGACTGGCTCTCAACCTTATCAAAATTATTGTGGTACTGCAAAACTGTACGGCTGCATTGACTTGCACCTGCTGAGACTCAGTGCTCCAGAACCTTTATGGAACAATTACTGCGAATATATTAATAGCAGCTGATTAAGTCTTGTGGAAGGAAAGGGTCTGTGACACTAGTATACCAGCTCATGGCTTCACTTCTAGGGAAATCGATGCCAAATCTTTCTGTTAACTGGGATTTTTGGGCAGGGGCTGTCTGTGATGATGACTGAAAATGAAAAAATGCTTTAGTTCTTTTGAAAACTTTCAATATTTCAGCAAGTAGAAAAAAAAAAATCTCTTTAGGTAGAACTCAAGGTCTTTGAACCCTAGCCAATGTATGTCAATGTGGTTTGAAGGATTTAATTTTTTTTTAACTTTTAGAATTAAATTATTTTAATAAAATTTAAGTATATTTTGAGATGGAAGCATTGGTTTCAAACTGAGGGACCAACATATTCCGTTTAGTAAGTATTTTTCATCAAAATAATTTGTGATACTTGTATTAACTTGGTGTGCAGTTTGGTTGGCTGCAGTTTGTCTTTCATGGTAGGTTTGTCTGGTACAAACGTCCTCTGGCTCTGCTCATTTCTTCTGTTTCCAAGGTCACTGCCAATATCTGAAGATGTCTCTCCTTTTTCTGTCTCTCATGCCTGTTTTCCATTCTCAACAAACCACATAAAATGTTAAAGCTTTTGTGTCTTCGGGTTTGAATTTTTTTTAACTTCCAGTTTCCTTCTATCTCCCATCTTTCACGAAGTGCTGGGCACAGTGTACTGCTCTGCAGACAGATCCTTTCCTTAGCACGTCTTTTGGACCTCTCTTTCCACCATGTCTCTCTTCCAACACGTTTCCTTTTACATTCCTCATCCAGATTTCGCTTCAAAGGCTTTTGCCTCTCCTCCAGGTCTCTGTCTAGGGCCACAAACCTTGCAAACTTCCCCTCCCTTACAACACCCAGTTTTCCTTTGGTTTATCTCATGTTTGGAGTCCTGGCTTACTGTTTCCAAGTCATACTTTCACCTGCCTATATTGCAGCATTCTTATGGATCAGTGATTTCATAGAATTACAGCATAGTAGGAGTTTGAAGGGACCTCTGGAGACTATCTAGTCCAAAGCAGGTTCACCTAAGGCAGGTTACACAGGAACACATCCAGATGGGTTTTCAAAGTCCCCAGAGAAAGCGACTCTGCAACCTCTCTGGGCAGTCTGGGCTGGGCGCTGGCACCCTCATAGCAATGAAGTTTTCCCTCCTGTTCAGATGGAACTTTTTATGTCCCAGTTTGTGCCCATTGCTCCTTATCCTACCACTGGGCACCACTAAGAAGATCCTGCCCCCATCTTCTTGACTCCTGCCCCTTAGATATTGATAAGCACTGAGAAGAACCCCTCTCAGTCTTCTCTTTTTCAGGCCAAACAGCCCCAGGGCTCTCAGCCTTTCCTTGTCACAGAGATGCTCTAGTCCTCCCAGCATCTTTGTAGCCTCTGCTGGACTCTCTCCAGCAGTTCCTTGTCTCTCTTGACCTAGGAAGCCCAGAACTGGACCCAGTACTCCAGAGGTGACCTCACCAGGGCATAGCAGAGGGGGAGAAGAACCTCCCTCGACCTGCTGGTCACGCTCTTCTTAACGCACCCTAAGGCAAGAGGTGCAATATGTTGAAGGCAAGCGTGAAGGGAAGTGCAATAAAGTGTGGCCATGGGAATTGCACAAATGACCACTCCCCAACCACACTGGGTACAAGCTAGATCCAGTTTGGAAGCTGCACAGACACATTAGCAGGGGGCTGTGTCCAGATTAGTAATGCCTAATAAGCTAATACAGCTCCTCATCTTTTGGACCAAACCCGGCTTACACTATGTCAAGCTTGGATCCATCTTATAGGAGCCTATATAAACATATAATACAATTTTATTTTTCTTTAATCTGCCTCAGAAATTCCTCATGTCTCCTGCCTATGCTGTCGGGAGCCTTCCTGGTAGGTTCTGCTACAACAGGCAATCTATTGTGTGCAGGAGCACAGTTGTTGCCTCTTTCTAGGATAAGAGAGAGGAAAAAAAGTGGTGGTTGCACAACAGCTCATCTCTGACGTTGGTGAGCATTGCAAATGCGCTTGTGGGCTGGAGCCCTGGGTGCAAGTCGTCGCTAGTTGGTCGAAAGAATTGGCAGGTGTAGGAGTGATACGGAGGTGCAGCTGAAATTTAATTTCCTCCAGAACCATTCTCCACAAGCTGTGCAAACTTTCTTTAGCTAAATAAATACACTTAAAGACAAAGATTTCCCATTTTCCTAGAAATACTCATGGTAGCAACTGCCTGTGCTTTCACTCCTGGAGCCTTAACAAACAGTCTGCACATTTGCATTTTCTCTAATAGTCTCAGCAGTAAACTTCCTTCCAAAAAGAGGGGAAAAAAGGAAATCTTGTGCTCCCTGAATGCAGAAAGAAATTACACATTCTGTCTCTGTCTCTCGTACATACAGATACACAATTTAGTACTTTACATCTTCAAAGCGCTGCTCAAATAGGGACTAAATTGTGTTTGTAAACTCTCGCTTTGGGATACAAGTTCAAATGGGGCTTAAGTCCCAAATGAAATGTTGATGGTCTCAGTCAAGCTCCTAGTGGACATTTGCCACAAAAGCACAGCATTGTTTGCTTGTATTGATAACAATTAGTACTATTACTCTGTGTTACAGCACAGCCTTGATCAAAGACATATTGTACAACGCACTGGGTGTACGAAGAATAAAAGACTGGCCCTGCCTCAAAATGTGAACAGAAATTAAAAAAATAAAAATAGAAGAAATGATCTGTTCTTCTTTCTGTTTTGCAGGGGAGGAACCGAGGGCTGCAGTCCACAAATACAGTTAAACTGATGCTTGCTACTGTCCCAGTTTATTGCCTTTTTTGCTGAACCCAAGGTAAAATTATGAAATGATGTGACCATGGTCACGGGGGGAGTCTACGTCAAAGCCAGGAGCAGAACCTAGCTCTCACGAGTCCATAGAAATTGTGTTAACTGGAAGGTTACCCTTCCTCTCCAAATGGAGTTTAATGAATATAACACACTTCAATAGGTGTATTCATAAGAAGTTACCCATTATGGAAGTAATGCATGAGTTTTTCTCTCTTGGAAATAGGTTACTCTTACTGGCCATTTCCTGGTCAGGTTTTGATGAGTCCCTTTCAGGCACAGTTCCCATTGAAATAGGTTTGCCTGAATGAGGACTTAAGGAACAACTGAATAAAGACCTCTATAATTGCTCTATAATGATTAAATGGTTCCCATGAGCAAGGCGGTTCAGAAAGACGTGCTTTCACTTAGCAACATTCGTGCTGCCAAGATGAAATAGCCACATCTACTGCAGGCAGAACTTAATTCATTATTGTTGCTGCTGTTATTGTGGCAAACTAGAGACTGGGCAGGACCAGGCCAGGAGAGTGGTACAGATGTTAGTGATGCAGTTTAAAGGCAATATTTATTCAGAAGGATTGGGCTGGAGACAAGATGGATACATAAATTTTATTCTGAGGCAAGATGCAAACTGTTCCTACAGGAGTGACCAGTTCTTCAGGTCCCATAAGGTGTGCTAACCCCCACATTTTACTTCCCCAGTCTCTCAGGGTGTTTTTCCATTATTATTTGGTTGCCCAGAGAAGTGGTGGAGGCCTCATACCCGGAGACATTCAAGGTCAGGCTTGATGGTGCTCTGAGCAACCTGACCTAGTTAGAGATGTCTCTGCTTAATGTAGGGGGGTTCGACTAGATGGCCTTTAGAGGTCCCTTCCAACCCAATGGATTCTATGATTCTATGATTTTTTTAAACCAGCATAGTGTGGCTTAAGAGAAAGGACAAGAACTGTATGGAACTCTTTGGTAATGAAAAGGGAGGAGCAGGATAGCCTAAGGGATTGATCAAAGACCCACCTCAGAAAGTCTCACCCTTTGGACCTGTGGATTCTGGATCTGGTCCTCGGGGCACTGTGGGATGGGAGTGGAAGACAGGAGATGGTGGGTGATGGTTACAAAGCAAAAAGGGGAGGCCACAGGAACTGAGCAATCTTCTTGGGGTTTTGGAGAGCATCCTCTTGCGCGTGCATCTTCCTTGAGACTTTTGAGGCTGTTGGTTGGAAGGCTGGAGGTTTCCTTATCTAGCTTTGAAATGCTCAGCCCCACTTTGGGCACATAGGCCGCAGGTCAAAGTCACCCAGTGAATGCTTGCACCCCAGAGGTAGAAAAGGCAATGCTCAAAGTCGAACTGTCTTTGGAGATTTCCCTTGAAACTGTGGCTGCTAAACAATGGAGTTGATCTCTAGAAAATTAGGAGCTCATGAAAATAAGCTATGCATTGTCAGCTGTAAAGAGAGAAGAGCGTTTTGTTCCTCAGGGCCATATTCTAATCTCAGATGCACAATGTCATTACCATATAGCTTAAAAAAGCAGATATTTCTAAGATGATATGTAGAGTTGTGTGCAAACCTCTCAAAGAATCCAGTATCCTTCAGGAGTTTTTCAGGCACTCAAACATGCCCAGCAATGACATGGGCCCCTGACAGAGCATCTTCGGTGAAGGGGTAAAAGAGAGGATGGGAAAAAGCCAAAGAAAAGCATAGGCAAAGAAGCAGAATATGCCAGAATGGGAGCTTGAAGCTTTTGAGCAGCTTTTTACTTCTGAGAGGTACATGTGCCTGCAGAGCGGTAGGTTGTCTATCTCATGATAATAAGGTATCACTGGAACATAAGGCTAGAGAATGTGTTGAATCTTACAGCGGTACTGAGACATTAAGGGAAGCTAATACATTTTTCGGAGGCTGTGGGGTTTGTGTATTTGGTTTGCGTTGCTTTGTTGTTCTTGGTAGTCTTAACTTGCAATGGGAACAGATTATTTGGGCCGTTTAAGCCAGAACTAACTGGTGTCAACAACTGACTGATGTCTGACCTCGGTCTAGCTGCTGGGAAACAGCTGCCAGCATCGCAAAACCATCCTGAGAGCAGGTGGTGGTGAGTAATCGCAGAAAGAGGGGGCCAGAAGAAATCTCAGGAGGTCGTATAATCAATGAACAGGTGTCTCTTCCACCCCTACAGGCTGAATGTTAAAGCCTTCACATGTAGAGTCCCAACAGGCAGATGTCATGCCTTTGGTAGCTTGGGTGGTGCGGGTTTCAAGGGTGGTAGGTAGCAATGAATGCCCATGGTGCCACACTGCAAGAGGGGGCTGGGATAGGCAGGATTGGGGTGCAGTTGTACTTGGCAGCCAGGTCACCAGTCCTTGCTAACCTTTCTCCAGAATCCACCGAGTGGGACTGCCAAGCACCTCTTGTGCTGGCACAGGTCTGGCTGGCAGCCCTGGGATGCTGTCTTCCAGAGGAGCTGCTCTTGGTCTGGGTGAGAGCCAAATGGGGTAACCAAAGTGGGAAAAAACACTCCATTCCACATTGCATAGCTGGGATGGAGCACTGTCATCCTGGTGGCATGTTAAGGGGTTCCTATTTTAAGGTATTTCATTTGCATGTTTTCCTTACCCCAAAAATCAGTTCCCGTGAGCATGTGTTGGGCCTTAGCCAGCTTCTTTGTCTTTCATCTAGGAACTTTTCCTTTGCAGGCATTGGGACAGCTTTGGGAGAGAAGACAACTCTGGCTGTGACAGGGAAGAGTCACAGTTTGGCAGACACCGAGGTCAAATAACGTCTCTGAGCCTCACTCCTGGAGTTCTCACACAACTTGGTAGTAAAAAGAAGACATGGTTTTGCCTTGTGCATCTTTGAAGAGCTGGAACAGATGCCAGTTATGACCCTCTGGGATCTGTCTGAGAGGAAGAAGCAAAGACAGCTTCATGACTCCATCACTGCCACCGCTGATGCTGTGGAGCAGGCACTGGGGAAGTCCCAGACTGGACTCTGCAGCAGATGGGAACCAGACTCAGCAGCTGGATTCTGGAACTGGATTCAGGAACACATGGACTGGGATCAAAGGCAGAACAGAGTCCTTCTCAGACGGCAGCTGTTGAAGAAGAAAGATTGACACTCATGATCCCTCAGCTTTATGCTGAACATGCTGTACATGGGATGGAATCTCTCGTTGGTCAGTTTAGGGTTCCCTGTCCTGGCTGCTTCTCCCACAGCTGCAGCTTCTTACTTTCTGCACCCTAAATGTGGGACAAAAGATTTAGCAGTGACCTTGGTCTGCACAAGAGCAAGTACAAACAAGAGCCTTTCTGCACACCCCTACCCTTGGTAGTAGCTCTAAACACGGAGCGTTATCACTGCTGGAAGCAGAGACTGACTGAAAATCTGCTGTTAACTCCAGAAAGTGCAGTTAGTTAAGAGACTGAGCTGAGAAGTAAAATCACTGGACAGAATTAGTTCTGTTCCAAGTCAAACCAGGATACAGTGTCAGAAATTACCACCAGGTCCAGGGGATGACTACAGTTATTTGTCATCTCTGGAGCTAGAAGCTCTACTTGCCCCAGCAGAATCATTCCTGTGCCAGTCAAGGATCCAGCACAGCATACCTGCTCTTGGGGAAGGGGATGCTGTTGCCAATTTGTGTCCTGACACTACTCAAACTTTTTCCCTGCCTGCAAGGTTAAACTAGCATAACCCTTAGTAAAATGGTTCACATGGTGGTCGCTTCTCAAACACTGGCTGAACTACTGCATGGCTTGAGGAAACCTTTCTAATAATCTCTTAGAGAGATATTGACCTCCATGGCCAGCAGTATCCTTCTGTTGAGCTATTCTCCAGCCAAAACTGGTGCAGTTTTCACCTTCAGATCCTTTCCCATACTTTCTGGGCAACTTTGGGGAAAATAAAGAAAAAAGCCACCGACAGACTAGATTTTGATGGGAGCTAGGGTTCTGCTCCTCACTAAGCATTCAAGCAGCTCTCCACAGTCTTAACTGTGCTTTTCTATGGCTAAATGAAGCTGTGACAATGAATTTACAACAGTTATACTCTGCCAGGTCAGGGCCTGGCAGGGTACTTAGATGAGCGTATCTTGAAGCCTATCAAGCACAATGCAATCGCTCGCACACTTAGGCTTGAGCACATCTGTAACGCCTTGCTGGAGGTGGGCTGGTGCTCTGCATTGAGACTCCAAGGCAGAGATTGCTCAGAGAGGTGTTCAAATAATAGGAAAATAATGACCAAAGAGCAGCTTGTTCGTTGCAGCCTCTCCGGAAACACAAGAGGGAGGTTTGTGGAGCAAGAACAAAATGAATGTTGCAGAACAATAAGCTATTTCAAGCACCTGAGAATATATTTCAAGAAAGAGAGAAGAAAAAAAAAACAAAAAAGGCAGTGAAATTTCTGAAGCAGCACTTGAGTGCAATTTTTTCTGCTGCTGGTTGATGTATCACCTTTCTTGAGGATTTTTTTTTTTCTTTGCACTGAAAATATACATTATCTTCCAATCCTTCTTCAGTGAAGTAAATCTAAAACAAAAACAAACCACACATTTGGCCAACTCTGCCTTAAAATTACACATCAAGAACATTTCCAGTGACAAATACTTTCAAGGCAAACAAACTGAAGAGAAATTAAAAAATCTCTGTGGGGCATAAATATGTAATTACACTCACACAGGGAGCATTTTATCAGGTAAACCATCCTACTTTGTTAATTGAAATGCCGCAGCACAAGGTTTTTTGACAAAGGGGCTGGAACATGCATGCATATTTCTCACCGCTGCTGTTCCATTTCTCTCTCTCCTTTCCTTGTGTGCTCCAGCAATGGGGTAGGGATCACTCCTGTTTTCTTTGTTCAAATATCCTCATTTCTACTACCTCCACTTAATTCTGCCAGGGAAAGTTTTCCTTTCACTGGAGGCACAGGTTTCAGGTCGGGGTGTTGATCTGAAAAAGAACCCAAGCCTTTTTCTTAAATTAAATTCTTCAGAAACAATAAAACCTTGAGAATTAAAAAAGAAAGCAGAAAGAATAGAAAGAACTGCAGGATGCAAGTGCAGCTGTGTTGGCCTAATCCTGCTAGAATGACCTTACCAGGGTGAGGATGAGTTAATGGGAGTAGGGCTGAAGTTTGGGACTGAAGAGATTTAAGGTCCAGATACTAAGCCTTTGTTATGGAAGCATTTGTCAGTATTTAGTGGCCATGGGCAACACTCAGTGAAATATTTACATCATGATCACTTCCAAGAAGCATGGCCACTGGCAGGACATTTAATTGTCTAAATGCAAGCTGCAATGCCGGCTGTGGTTTTGCTCACCCATCTGTGATGGCTCTGCCATGCCAGTTCTCCTGCCCAGAGAAGGCAACCGTACATGTCCTCCTCAAGAAGGAGGGGTATAGGGTATTCTCATACACAGACCAACTGCTAATGCTTGCTCAGCAATGGTGACCAAGTGTGACAACCACTAGGCAGTGAGGAGATATAGTGCCCAGCCTTCCTCTAGAGCAGAATGGGATGCTGGCATCTCTTCTCCCTGCAGCTGAATGGAGAAGAGTATGTTGTTCTTCTCTTTCATCACCTATTGTCTAGTCCAGTCTTTCTCTTGCATTTTCACTTCCTGTAATGTACAGTACAGAAGGTGCACCAGTTGCACAGCCTTTACCCACCATCATGTGGGGAAACACAGAAAGGTTTCAGTGCTTTTCTTAATGAGTTTTATATATTCCACATTCCCTTTCTGCCTCATGCTCATCTCTACTTCTTGACTACATCTTGACTCCTTTTCCAGTTCTTTTTCCAGGCTCTGTTGTTTGTTGTGAACAAAAGATTTACCTAAGCACTAGATGGGCTGGCATTTCCAGAGGAGGAGGACTTTACCGTACCATGTGCCTTGCTAGGTAAGTCCTGTCAAAAGCACATAGGCATGTAACTCCCTGGAAATCACTCTAAAATGGCCAAAATAAGTTTGAGTGATCTCTTAATCTTTCTCTCCTTCCTTCACCTGGCTTTATGACATGGCAATAACAGTGTGTCCTCTCACAGGAGTGATGTGATTGAATAGCTAAGGTACACATGTTATTCAGACACTAAACCACTGTGGTTAAAGACCAAGAAATTGCCAAGACTCACAAGACATGGTCTCCCTTTTGTGTATCCTTGCCATACGACATAACCCTTACCCATGATTTAAGTGGATATGAGGCTAAGATGAGTCAGGAAAATAGTTGAAGAATGAGCCAAGATCTCTTTGTCTGACCAGACTTTTCCTCCATGACTCAGGTAGGTCATGACAGGGCTAAGAAACAAGTCAGCCCCACAAATCCTATTCTCTGAATTGTTTTAACTGGGGAGCCAGTGAATGACACTGGTACATGCCTTGATGGTTTGCAAAGGAAATGAGGTTCGGGGAAGGAAGATTTGCACCCAATTCCCACACCAAAAGGGAGTCAGAAATGCAGCTGGAGCCTTTGTCTGAACCTCAAAGCTGGAAACATCCCTGGGTGACACGGTTCATAGGTGGTGCAGTGCAGTTCTACTAAGCTATAATGCTGGAAATAGGAAGGGACTCAGCTGAGTTCTGCCTTTATTACTCAAATATAAAATTGCAGGCTCTCAGAATCAGAAGGTCCTGTTGTGTAGGTACTGTACGGGTATAGAACAAAAAGATTATGCCTGCCCAACGAGCTGATAACCTCAATATAGGAGGAAAGCGGAGGAGGGAGCATTGCAAAGAGGTGGGAACAAGAAGAAGACAACTTTGGCTGACACAGTTGACATGAGTTACACCGATCCAGCAGCCTGAGAGCTGTCAAACCATTTGGACTTACCAGAGCACAGGGGAAGGATTTAGGAAGGACGGTGAGATACGGGATGCCCATGAAGAATGTCCTCACATGTATGACAGGTAGCTTAGAAGAAAGCACATGTGGAACTGTAACAGGTAATCAGTAAGTCGATCTGACTCCTGAGTCAGATCTGTCAAGGACATTCATTTTTGATAGCAACAGAGAGATAATAGGTTGTTAGAAGGGGCTAGGAGGAGTCTTAGAGGTAAAAAGCAGCAGCTTGTCCCCAACAGTTGAGAAATGCTGAGGAGCAGTGGTGGTGGCCCCCTCAATGTCAGGTTCACACAGGTGAACTCTCTCCTGGCACTAGGTACTGGGGCAGGACGGTGTCTTCCTACACAATGCACAGAAAGGTGACTGGGTGGATGTGGGAGCAGCCATTTGAGTGGTGAGAAGGACCAGGACTTTGAAATCCTTCTAATCCCTCTCTAGAACAAAGCCCAAGCTGCTGGGTTGTGTTCTGAGTTTAGTCCCTCCCCGTCTTCACCACAGAAACTGTTCTGGTCTACACAAATATTTAAATATTCCTTCACATCTGGCAAATTAGTACGTTCAACATGCAGGCAAGAGCAGTTTTCTCTCTGTCTCTGAATCTTGAATAATTTTACACACGGAAGATCAGGTACAGTACAGGACATGTGCGAAATCTGGGGTGGAAGAAAGCATGTGTGGAACGGTAACAGGCAGGCGATAAGGCAGGATCAGGTCTGTCAAGGCAATATTAATTGTTGATAGGATCAGAGGGATGGTAGGTTGTTCTAGAAGGGGTAAGGAAGGGTCTTGGAGGAAAAAACCAGTATCTTGTCTCCAGCAGCCTCCCTGTTTCCTCCCTAGAATAATCCAGTGTGAGAATCGCACCAGTGCTTTGCAGGACCTGGGGGGGCAGGTGAATGCCCAGTAGCTGAAATTCAAGTACTATGAGGAATTTGCTGGTGGAAACTGGAGCATCCAGAGAATTTCATTATCTTAAGAGTTAAGCACCAACTTGTCAGGTCTTTCAATCTGGACATCCAAGTCTACTTGTGGTTGTAGGTTTTGCTACACCAGGTGTTTTATCCTTGGCCTGTTTCATTAGACAAATGCTTCTGGCAATTTGCCATTGACTCTTCAATGCCCTTGGCTGGTTTGTGTCCCTCCTGAGTCACATTCACGGGGACACTTGCCCATCTTTTTCTCTTTGCCTTCTTTGTCTTTTGAGCTGTATGGGGGATGTTTGCTCAATAAACAAGGTTTGAAGTCAATCGTCTCCAGGTATCTGTGTTGACTGAAAGCACTGTACTGTGGCAGCAAGTGCAAACACAGCAGCTTAGTAGGTACTGTTATGGTTCATGTGAAGCCCTCGAACATGGCTGATGAGGATTTCCTTAGTGACAGATCAGTGGATGCTTGAAGGAGTTTGACTCTGCATGATTTTTCTAGTTTATTTCCATTATTTTCCTAAAATGCAATACAGGATTGGCTTCATTGAGTGTATGTAAAACATAAATAAGGCATTGTGTATCATTTTGGCAGGAAAGCTGGTTATTCAGACATGCAACTCGGATTCTCTACCTGATATTTTCCCAGGAACATTTCTTGGGTGTTTCAGTATCTCTTAGAAGAGCTGCAAAACAAAGCAGCCTTTCAGACAGCCACAGTACCCAGTGTTGAATTGTCAGGGATGGGAATGCAAAGGCTTATTTAAGAGTGATATGATATATGTGGTTTTGTTTATCATTTTAAAACCAACTTGGGATCATGCTGAAAACTGGAATGCTAACTTCAGCCTGTGGTCTTACCATGACAACATCAGACAGGTTGGCCAGGAATTTCCAAAGGTTTTTGATTGATTTTCCTTTAATTTTGGCAAAAATTTGATGCTCCCTCCTTTCCTCCTTGGGCTTTTTGTTATTTCTTATGGATGAATCTGTATCTGTTTCAGTGCCTGCCTTTTCTTCCTTATAAAGTTAATGAATAAATCCAAGCTGGTTTTGCCGAGAGCTGTAACACTTGCTGCTGCTGGTGGATGGGGCATTCCATTAATCCGAACTGTGATGCCAACTAAAAGTCCACCTGCCTTTGGTCCTTTAAAATCCTTCAGTGATTTTGCAAACCAGATGATGAGACCAGGAAAGTGTTTGCCAAACTCAGCTTTAGTCTGTGCTGCAGTTATGTAGCTGGATGAAGTGTTGAAGTACCAGTTGGACCATATTATTTCCTGGTAAGACTGCTCTGTCCCTTCTGAAGAATTACAGGAATGCCTCAGAAAATGGAAAATTATTTTCTCACGTGTTTTTGAAATACCAAAATTTCTTCTATATGACATTTTCTTGCCATTTCAATGAGTTGTTTTAGCTTTGTTCTTTTGTTTCATTTACGTTTGTCACTAAAACAGGCTACTCAATTATCCTCTTTTTTTATTGCCTTGAGAGTATTCTGCAGTCCAGAAGTTGATGTGGGCAGCAGGAAATGGGAGTGTTGCATGGCAAAGCAGGCTGCAGGGCAGAATTCCTGTTCACTTGGCTCCATGAACAAGGTCACAGGCTGGGTAGCAGGCAGGAAGAGGGAGTCCTGGCCATGGAGTCATGCCATACAGATGCAGGAGGAATAGCTACAGCTGTTGGAGAGCAGAAAGAAAAAGACATTTTTGTGAGCATCACATTGTACTGGTTGAATAAAACCCCTATTTCTTCTCCTCTGCAGATTCCATACAGCTATTTCTTGAGTAGAAGTCCAGAGAGAGATGAGGAAATCTTCAGACAGTTTGCTGGCCAGCATTGTCTTGTTTTTAACTGAACTGTCTCATATATCTCAAAATATTTTTCACAGCTTTTTCTGAGCCTGAATTGCTTGGGATTAAACAGCGGTGATTCTTAAAACAATTGCCTGTATTCACCTCCTTTGAACCTGCTGGCCCCTATTTTGACTGCATCAACATTTGCAAAGCTTTGCTGGCATTCAAGTGTGTATTTGTACAGATTTGTGGTGAAAACCCAGGCAGCAGACTGTGCTTGGAAGAGTAACCTTTGTAACAGCGTTACTGTCAAACAAGACTTTGACAGTTCCATCTGATGGACTTCACTTCTCATGAACCTTGACCACCCCACATAAATCCCGGCTGTCGTCTGGTGTATCTAAATGCATGTGGAGTAGAACAGAGTACATGGCATGTGGGTGGGCCTGAAGGATGTTGGAGGGCTCAGGTGTTCAGCTCTGGTATATCTCAGTGTGGGCTGTCTTCAGCCTGGTTAGAGGTGCTGGTCAACCCAGCAGCATGGTGTGCACTCTACACATCTCAAGAATGCTGCTACTTAATGTCTGCTTGCTGCTCTTGCAGACAAGCTTTTTTTCTGAACAATGCAGATAGTAACTTTAACGGGAAAACTGACCCCTGGCTCCCCTCATAAACACATCCAGCTTCACTTTAAAACCCCTGCGTTTTCTTGGCCCTGCAGTGTCTGTCAAAGAGCTGCTTCAGCACTTTAGAGCTTGGGAGCTGTAACTTCCACCCTGAAACTATTTGGCTTGTTCTGGTATATTCTCATGATAATGCCAATTTTCTGTCTAAGTAGTCTTCTTTGCTTTGTTGTGCTTACTTCCTTGCCATATTTCTACAGGGAAAGCTGAATGTTTTTGCATCTTCTCCTGGAAGATTGAAATTCCCATTTCCCTAACTCACTTGGTAACTGTTGACATGAGAGGATCTCTTCTGAATGAGGCACCCTGCTCTACAATGTCCCTGGCAAGGGTCAGTGACACTACCCCAGCTCTGTTGGCTATAACTGACCAGATATACCCTAGGACTGCTCTTGGCTTTTCCACTGCCACAGAATGCTGGGGTCCTGTAGGCACCCCAGTAATAGTATATCCCAGATTTATGTGTCTGGTTTTAGTCAACTAAGAGGCATTTCTTAAGGTGGACTTCCTTAAACTGCTCTCAGATCTGTTACTTCTGAAATTATCATGTTTCCACAGGATTTCCACTTCTCCTAAATGCCTCTCAACTTCATATCATCAGCAAACTGTATTTGTGTCTTAGCATCATAGAATCATAGAGTCATAGGATCACAGAATGGTTTGGGTTGGAAGGGACTTTAAAGATCACCTAGTTCCAACCCCTCTGCCATGGGCAGGGACACCTCCCACTAGACCAGGTTGTGCAAGGCCCCATCCAGCATGGTCTTAAACAACGTTTAGGGATGGGGCATCCACAACTTCCCTGGGGACCCTATTCCAGTGTCTCACCACTCTCTGAGTGAAGAATTTCTTCCTAATTTTGAATCCAAATCTCCCGTCTTCCACTTTGAGCCCATTACTTCTTGTCCTATCACTATAAGCCCTTGTAAAAAGTCCTCTCCAGCTTTCTTGTAGGCCCCATTCAGATACTGGAAAGCCTCAATAAGGTCTCCCCAAATCTTCCCATATTTCTCCCTCTTTTGAAGAAAAACCTTTTAATTTCTTTTCACACTCAAATGATAATTTGTTGCTTTATTTCACCTGGTCTGCTTTGCCTGGGCAAAACCCAGAGTCTCTTTGTAAAGCTGGTTAATGCGATGTGTCAGTGCAAAGAAATGTCCTTGCTTGGCCATCTCTACAAGGACTTGTCTGCCTGAGCTCGGCAATTATGTGATTTTAATTGGCTTTTAATTTGGGAAGATTATATAATATTATTAAATGAAAACCACAGAGGTGTTGTTAATATGTAGGTTAAAAATTGCAAACAAAATGATAAGTGGCTGAATTGCTTCTGAGCTCATAGAGGCAAACTCACTTTTCCTTTCCTATGTACTTAATGGGAAATATAGCAGAAAGTCCGTAATTAGAAAATTATAAGGATTTAGAACCTATATTGCAAAAATACATTTCTGTGGCTCTGGAGGTTGCAAGCATGCTTTCCATGTAGAGCTGTATGTTGCATTTATGCTGATTTAATCATTCATTAAACATTAGTAAGAGGCCAATTATGCTGTTCAAGAATAAGATGTTTTACGAGAAAATGACAAAAAGATACATGTAATCATTGAAATGCCAGTTTACAATCAGATAGGATGGGAAATAATCCCTTTAGCAAGCTTAAGCTTTTACATATTAATGGCAACATTGGGGAGAGTGGAAAGAGGGCTTTAACAGCCTTGCGGCCTTCCGGCCCTAATCAGAAAGTGAGTGCTTGCCATGCTCTGGACAACGATTTAATGCACTGCTTTATTCTGTGGCAGAGGTACCAGGAGACGTACTCATTAATTGCCCTAGCTGTAGTTTAACAAGTGTGCGTCTACACATAGATATATAAACATAGACAAAATAACGGTGAGAAATATTGTTCTGACTCTTTGGAGAGGTGAGATATTCTGGGGAGGGAAGAGAGAAAAGATCCTCTGGGACATTTCCATACTTATATTTCTGAAGCCCCATGTCAACAACTCTGTGGAAAAGTGAGGAGGATGGAGGAAGGATGCATCATGAAAATCACACCTGGGAAATCATAGAATCATTTAGGTTGGAAAAGACTTCTAGGATCATCAAGTCCAACCTTACAGAATCATAGAATCATTTAGGTTGGAAAAGAAAAAAATGGCCGCTGTAGAAACAGGGAGGGACAGAAAACCATTTTTCCACCTCTCTTCCAATACAAAACTGAAGGACACCATTCAAACCTCTTGGGTTATAGGTGTTAAAATAAACAAACAGGAAGAAGTACTTCACACACAGAGTTGTGACATGGTGGAACTCCTTGCTGCAGGATCTGGTGGCTGCTCTAAGTTGGCATAAATTCAAAAAGTAAGCAGATAAATTCATGGAAAGAAAGTTGTTTGGGAGCTATTAATAATAATCTTCCTCTTGCTCTGGAAGTTTCTCAGCTGCGAATTTTTGCAGACTGGAAAAATGTGCTATGGAAACATCAGGTTGGTTTGTAAACCTACCTTCAGTCATTTGCTTTCTGTGGGTATTGCAGACAGGATAAGGAGTTAAATGGACCTTCCACCTGAACCAGCATGGTCATTCTTATGTTTTTGCATGTCTGTGTATGTGTATGTATATCAGAAAAAGTTATTAAAAGAAAAAAAAAATCTTTTTGTGACCTTGCAAAGACTCCCTTGAGAAAACCATTCATCATGGTTTCTCTCACATATACCATGTACCAGAGACCTAGAAAAGACAAAATTCCACAAACTGTGGACTACATTTCTGAAAGAACTGAGACTGCTTTGGTGTGTATGAGTCTAGAAAACAGAAAAGGCTACACAAGGCCCAAAAACTACAGAGGTAAGCTAAAAAACAAGACAATTGTTAATTTTCATGTTCTCCTGAGTTCTACTCACTCACCTTCGAATATCTCTGGGTACTTTGTGTCTGAAAATCTTGCGGTTCCCAGGTTTCCTTCAGGATATGAGCTCTCCTGTTTTTTTCTCTAAGAAAATTTGGACTGAAGGCTGAGTAGGGTTGTCAAAGAAAATCTGTCGTGGTCTAAGCAAACACTCAATCCTGATGAAAAAACAAGGACGGGAAACCCAGAGGTGTGGGGACTTGTCAATGAAAAAATAGATGTGGGATCAAGAGGTCCCAGGGCAAGAACAGAAAAAACAGGAAAGGCCCACGTGAGCAGAAGATGCATTCTAGATAAACTAAAGCAACACCAGCTTCCCAGGACCACACCAAGCATTGATGTTCTCTGCCTGCTTTACCAACTCATACATCTGGCTGCCCAAAGACACAGCCAGACCCCTTTTCCCAAATCCAGTTGGTCAGCTGTCCCCGTTGCCATGCCGGCCTCTGAGCAACGGACCTGAGCGATGCTGTTGAGAGGGAGAAAAATGTATTCCAGCGATAATATTGAAGGGTTACAGCTGCCAAACACACTGTGTCTGTGGAAACACCTGTTGAGTAGCTGTTGCAGTGGGAAGAGCAAGATGAAGAAAGACAGCTGTAAAAGTGCCAGCAGCAGTAGGAAGCTCTACCAAGACTGCTTTGTGCCAGTTAGAGATGTGCCAAATTATTTGGCTGCATTTCAAATATCTGGGTGTCCACTACATTTGCCAGCTCACGCTCCCAGGGAATACTTCAGCATTAACACCACTACTGCCATGCTCCCGCTGCTCTTCCACTTTAATTTCAGGCTTTACATTTCTGTATTTCTTTTATTTCTGGTTCCTCCTCGTGCAAAGGAAGGCCCAGTGTTGCAGTGCAGAGCCCAGAATAAGGGCTGGGATCTGCAGCTGGTCGGAAGACAAAGCATCACTGTAAAGGTTTTTGGCAACTGGCTTGTGAGATCTGCTGGGTTATTATTTTGTGTCTCTCCTGTTGTTGTTGGGAATTTTTTTTCCAGAAAATAATTTTATCTTTTCCAAACAGTTAGCTAACCTACACACTTCTCCTGCCTGTCCATCTAGAAATCCTTGGAACTGCAGAGCTCGGCTTTGGGAAGTTTACAATGGGCACAGAGATGAAATTGGAGAGTTTAGGTGGGCTAGATGTGTGGTAAGGTGGAAATACAATGGCAGGATGCTACAGAGAAATGTTTCCAAATGCTTTGTACGGATTCTGGAGAATTTATGTGCCATCCTGATGATACCCAATGAGGAATGAGATCTCACAGCTGGAAGGGGAATTTCTTTTTTCAAAGACAATCTTTCATGAATTAAAAGTGCTCTCTTTACAAAGAAAGAATGGAGAGAAAATGGAGCTGTAGAGCAATGAGAATCTGGCTTAGATAATCTTCCTCCTAAAGTCTTCAAAGGGTGCAGGTTCATGTCCTGGACCATACCCTTCCAGTTCTTCCTGACTTTCCTTTAAGCCTGTCTGCATCCCCAAAGACCCATTAAAAGGCCACAGTGTAAATCCATCACTCGTCCGCAGTAAGACCGAGAGGTATGCCCAAAGGTAACTTTGTCTTTTTCAGAGTTTTGAAAGCTAAAATGAGCAACTAACTCTCAAGGAATTAAACTGTTGATCAAATAATTCCTGTAACTGTCGTAACTTCTCACCTTGCCCCAGTGAACAGCAGACAGGCCAAGAGACACCTGAGTGCAGGGCATTGCTCTGCCTTTACCACCACAGCAGTTTCATTGCTCTTCTCTTTGACGCAATCATCTGTTGTCATGATTTTTTTTTAAATTTCAAAATCCTTAAGAACAATCAAAAACTCCCCTGGACCAAGGTGCTAATACTTTTCTCAGAGAGCTTTTTTTCCTTTTCAGGAAGGTTTTTCTGTTTAGGTTTAATCTTCCTCTGTCTATTTATGCATATTTCTGAGATATCCTTATCCATGACAGCTGATTAGCCCTGGAGGTGGTATTTCTCTGCGAGGTATCATTGCTTTGCTGGTTGCAGCCAGAGATGGAAAGATCTGAGCTCCCAATGAAGAGAATTGTAAGGTCCTACCCATTTTGTGTGCCTTCCCTCACCATGTGCTAAGCCTTCTGGGGCAGAGATTCATTCCTGCTGTTTATTTTTTTTAGCAAAATAGGATCCTGTTGGAGCTGGGGTCTCTGGGCCTGACTATAATGCTCGTCACAATGGCTAAAACAAAAATCTTGCATGTACTTTCACTCACAACAGGATCCTTCTTGAGAACAAAGCTCATTTATTAAACATAAATCTGTGTTTTCTGAATGAGAGAGAGAATTTATCACACCATACGTATTGGCAGAAGACCAGCTACATCCAGGACAATTTATTTTTCCCTTTTGAGCTAACTTTCCAAGCGCCCTTTGCTCTAGCTACCCTTTTCTTTTCCCAAGCACCGGTCAATCTGTTCCTCTTCTGGCCTGTTTAGGCCAGGATTAGTATCTATATGACTGACTTATTCTGATTTTACCTGCAGGTGCAGGTCAAACAGCCAGCGGTTGTACTTCAGTAGGGCTTGCAAGACTCCTTGGTTAATCTTTGCTCCAAGACAATGGGGATTTTTTACAGAAATTTGTGCTGCTCTGTTCCTTTCTCTGTGCTAACCAGCGAGGGAAGGACAGAGCTGTTTTTCCCTGAGCTTTTAAATGTCCAGTAGAACGAGAAAGCTACAGCCTCTTGAAAACTCCCTGGCTAGATCTCATAAATAACAAGAAAAATCTCTGACTGTTGCCTTGGCCATGTCAAACTTCTCTTCAGACAACCAGAAAATTCATCTTTCATATTAATCTTCCTGACTTTGATGCCAGATTCGTGGGTTATGGTCTGTTCGTCCTGAGAAAATGTTATCCGAGTAAATATTTAGACAGAATAAGCCTTAATCACAACATAGTTATGCTTCATTAAAGAGGTTTTCCATTTGCTTCATTTGGAAAATAATGCAGAATGTACCAGAAGCAAACAAATTGGGTAAATTTCCTATTCATGAAAACCTTTCTTTCTTCCATAGAAATAAAGGGCTAATTACTTGTTCAGAAGCTTTTCTTTTCTTCCTTCAGAGGAGGAGTAGGGATACATTTCCTCAACTTCACTAATGTAGATACGTTTGTTGAGTGGTGCCCAACTCCTCCCATTGCTGCTGAGTAGACCCAGAATGACACTGACTGCTGTCCTCTTAATCCTTCTTTTAGGTATCACCCAAAAATGTTGCTCATCTGTGATCTTCTGTGGTCACAAAGACCATTCTGAAAAAGTTACTCTTAGGAGTATTCCCAACCTTAGTGTACACCCAGGTGTGTAGGTCAGGCTGTCTGTAGATCCCAAATCACCTTCAGATGGGAACCATCCAAGGAAGAGCCCCTGACTGGTACCTCCCATATCCCTAAGGATCATACTCCATCTTTGGCCCCATGGCACAAACACAGGAGTTGAGCAAGTAGATGGAAGGGTTGAGACCAGCCTAAGCAGCTGATCCTGGGCACATACTCAAGGGCAGATCTCAGGAGCAGAAGTATGTAGAGTGTAGACATGGCAAATATGGCCTCAAAGCCCCTCTACACAGCCATGTGGCCGTATTACCATAGTAACTGACCATTCAGCTGTCCTTAATGTATTTCTTTATCCTCACTACATCCAGGCAAGGTAAAAAACTGCTTTTGTCTCCATGTTGCACAAAGGAACCTGTGTGCAGCAGCTCACCCAAGGGCAGGCAAGCAGACTGTGGCAGAATGATGCTGCTTTGTCTCCTGCAGCCTTGGGCAGCACAGAAATCACAGCATTTTCCTTCTTCCTCACACTAAGGAAATTGGTAGCAGCTCCTTCTTCTTTTGCTGTTATCCTCCACCCATGAGCGTAGACCAGACCAGACCTGGGGGAGGTTGCAGGGAAGCTAGTGGTGGAGGGAGGCCAAGCAGTGTGTCGGAGTCTGTCCCTTTCTCCAGGGCCTGGAAGAGCAGATGATTTTGCCTGCAGTGCTCATAAAAAAAAATTGATTTCTTTCATCTCTTTCCTGAGCAAAGGCCAGTGCTGAGCCTAGCAGATTATTCAATAAAATCCCATAAAAATATTAAACTTCTATATCGGAACCAAATTAAAACTGTATTTCATGATGTGAACAAAGGTACCCAAGTCAATTTCGTCTCTCTCTCCCTCTTTTTTCAAATTTAATATCACACAGAAGAGAGAAACGAAATCTGTATTTAAAGGGCTGCGGAACATTGTGCATTTAGAGTGCACAGCAAGTCACTCCCTAAAGCACACCATATGATATGTAAATCTTTTGATCTTTCACAAAATGCATGAGTTCCATAAAGAATAATGAGTACTAGCTTGGGAAGTACAATATTGACTGTCACTGTAGTGCACTTAGCCACAATTATTATTTGCATGGCTTTCGCAACATAACTGGAGGGCAGAGTCCCATGAATATTTTTAATGCATTCTAATAGCTACTAAAAGATATTTTATTTTATAATAGGTGCATTCTTTCTTTTGGGTCTACAAGTTGGGGTTGTTTTTTTTTTCAATTTATTCATTACCTTTTTTACTTTTTATAAGGAAGCATCCATGGGGAAAAGCAGAAGAGCATACAAGTCCTGAGGAAAGAAACAACTGACATCCTGCCCTGCCATTAGCTGCAATAAAGCAGAGAGTTCGACAATAATATTTATTCTTTAAGCCAATGAGTAAAGTTTAACTTGAGAAACGATCTCAGGTGTGATCTGCCTGGTGGAGCTTGAAGCAATAGTCCCTCTTTGCAACGTTCCTGAGAACTGGCCAGATACTCTGCAAGGTGTAAACACACGGACATCCCATATGATCAGTTTGTCACTGACCACTGAGGTTAGTGAATCCTTTGGGAGGAGCTCAGCCATGGCAGTTTGCTTGATGAGCCTTTCCCGTCTTTCTTCCCAGCTCTTCAGGATGCATCAGCCCAGACCTCTTCTGGAAGTGGGGAGCTGAACCCTGTCTCACAGAAGATGATATTTCTTCCATCTTTCTCACAGACATCAGCATCCTGTTTGCTCACCCAGGAGATGGGAAGACCACAAGTTCATGGTGCAGGAAAGTGAGGTAGGAATTTAACACATTAAAGGATTATTACACCTCTCCTTTCTGGTTCCCTTCCCGAAGCCCTCAATATCTCTCTGAAAGTCTATTCCAAGCAGCTTGATGCATTTTTTACTTGCATTACAACAAAGCCCAGAAGCTACAGAGCAAGATTAGAGCTGGTTGAGCTGTGAGGGTGGTGGTCAGTGCTTCCAGGAGCACAAAACATTAAAATGAGCACAGATAGCTCTGTTGTTCTTGGGCTGGATAGGCAAGTTCAGAGAACAGACCTTTCCTTGTATCAGGCAACAATGATTCTTAATAGTTTGCAATTGATCTGGTCTCAAGGTTCAGTCTACAAGGAGAAAGTGATGTATTGTCTTTCTGTGCCTCAGTTTCTCTGACTGTAAAATGGGCATTGTGGCACTTTCTTTATGAAAGCACTTTAGGGGCCAGGGAAGGAAATGTTGTAATAAATGGTACAGCTGAACAGTGATAGAGCACTGCAATAGAAAACTGGTCCTGACTTGAAGCAGGCTTCAGGGGGCCAAGGTGATAAAAGACACTTTCTGAGCTCACTGTAGAATCAAAGCCCATTTTCATCTGAAACAGGATCTGTGAAAATTTTTTCAACTTGTTCTAGCCTCATCCCAAGCTAGAAAGGACACAGGACTTGAAAAATTAGTTCTGTCCATGACAAGGAAGCATCAAACCCCTTTGGCTGTTTGACTACTTGGTTTAAACTCTGACACATCATTGAGATACACTGTTCCCATTTTTTCATCGGTCTTATCCTTGAAGATTTGACTCCTGCTCAGTGTTTATCATTCAGCTGGTCTTTAAAGTACTAACAAGACTAGTCCAGAGGATGATTTAGATCTTGTGAGGTGAGCTCATTCTTTCTGTTTTATTTCCTGGTGCTGAATTGCCCTACCTTTTGTGCCATAATTTTTAGTTTCCTACCTTAGAAACATTGCTCCATGCAAAAACCCGTCTTAGGTGTTGAGAAAAAGACAAATGAGTTTGTGCTGAATGACCATATTATAGTCCATAGAACAAGAACCAGACTGCTGATTTTAAGGTTTTCTTTTTCAGACCTGGGCCATCAGGATCATTATGAAACAAGGATTCCTCTGTGACAAGATTTGTCAGAGAGAAGCTGCACCAGTTCCCCAAAATCTACAGGACTCGTTTACCTGGTAAGACTTGTAGTAATTTTCCATAACATATTGCCATTTATTATGCTCTGGAAGGCACTATAGTGATTTCAAGAGGAGAAACCCAAGAAAGATTATTCATTTCACATCCTCATGCAATTCTTTTGTAGGTGGCTTTCAACAAAGGGTGATATTGGATTACATTCATTTTGGTTCTTAATAAACTAGTAAATCTCCCATTGTTCTATGTTGTCCAATTATAAAAGCAATGAATATGAGACTAAGCACTTCAAGATAACCATAGCTTTAAAGATAGACAAAAAGCTTTATAGATTAGGATCAGAATAAAACTGCCATTTTTGTAGCATTTTGATGAATATTATTTTGTGAATTAAAGCGTTCTCTCTTAGGAATGTCAATAAATTACTCTTTAAGTAGGAACCACTGCAAATCTCAGGAAGAGTTTCCGAATATCTAGGGTACTGAAAAGGAAAGGAAGTAAATCCTTCCTGGAAGTCATTTCCTCACTGTCTGCAGAAGTGATTATGAATGGTATTTCCTGAGGTCCGTTTGCCTGTAGGAGTCATCTGTTCGGATTTTCTTGAACCATTTCTGCTGCCTTCCCATTTAGGATGTGGTGCCTTTTCACATGCGCTTCTTAGCTACAGTGTGTTTCAGGAATTGGATCTTCAGTACTTTGTAAAGGCTTAATTGGCAATAAAAATCAACATTTTGAAATCATGATTTGTTTATTTGGCTTGGTCCAAAGCAAGGGTTTCCCAAGTCATCCACCAATTGCTTCCAAGAGGTCTCTGGGGGTAATGAAGAACAACAACACCTACAATGGGTTTAAACACATAGGCACTCGCTGGACCATTGTAGTAAAATTTTAAGCATTGGAAGTTGTGGGGAAAAAAAAGAAAAAAAAGAGTTGCAGATCACAGCTGTAAATACCACAGACCAGAGTGCTCTGTGGGCCTGTGAACTGGGATCATTACCTTATTCAACTCAGTAAGAATTCATGAGACATTTACAAAAACATCTATTAATCTATTAATTGCCAACAGATTCTCTGTCAGCAAATCCTCGATGGAAAGCAGAGCCCTCCACCCTTTTAATCCTCATAATCCTACCTTGCATGCAACTTTCCAAAATTGTGATGTGGAATGGCTTAATAATACTGTAAATTTGTCCGTTAACAGGGAAGGAGCAATGGCATAGGGCTCTCTCCAGAGTTGGCACAGGATAAATGTCCCATCCGGTTGCTCGTCCTAGTTGTGCATTAAAGTGCAACATAAAGGGAACATGCACCGCAGATGTCTGTCTGTTAGAGAGGAAAATACATATTGAAGAGATATAGAAAGTGGGGTATATCTAGATATCTGAGCCCAAGCATTAAGCCTTTGTCTCATCTACGTGGAGGTCCAGTACCCATCTCTTCACTTGGCTTCCACTAGGATGAATTTTTGTGTCAGGAAACTGCTACAACCCCAGTGAAATCCTGAATCCTCTCTTTGAATGAAGCCTGGGAGGTACACTATGCTTGGCAGATCTGGCAGCAACATTAGTGGCACAGCTCAAAGGAAATGAAGGGGAGAAGAGGGGATGTCTCCCTGCAGTCAATCCTCTCCTCACATACTTACCCTCTCACTGCTTCCCAGGATTTCAAGCATCTTCATCTCTTCCTGAATGGCTCTTCCATTCGAGAGTGAGCTGCTGGGTAAAAATAATTCTTTTGCTTGGGATTGTCAGTCACATCATGGGACCATGCCTGAAAATGCAATCACTCTTTTTGATCAGTTCTGCTGAAACAACCTGTTGTCTTTTATAATAACATTTCCATTGGGAATATTCAGATGCTGAGGCTAAGAAGAACCATTTCATAGCATACAGACAACTACACACGCAGTGACTTTGCATTTTTATCTTTTTGATTTTCCAGTGGGTGTATTTGCTTGGATTTTTTTCAGACCACATCCATCTGCTTCGTAGTTCTTACAAAAGCTAGTTTACATGCAATAATTGCTATTAAAAATGTGGAGAGAAAGCTCACTGCACAAATGTATTGTTTCCCTCCTTTTAAAGCACACAGAAGCTACAAAACCACATGAAGCTGATTGATGGATGGTTTTATTTAATTATTACTTTCAGAAACATGTTCTCTATCTTGCCCATAGCAGGTGCAGGCTGTGACGTGGCATTTGCTCTGGTAATTATGCAGTTTTTTGTAAATAGCAGAACAAGTCAGGATGAAAGATAGCATTGCCCTCAGGTTGTGGGAAATTATTCAGCTTTCTCTTTACCAAATTTCAGATGATACGTTTAAATGATAAGGTCACTTTGATTCCTGTTGCACCTCCCACCCCCACTCCCCTCTTACTCCTATGACATGAAACTGGGAGAGAGAGAGGGAGTGGGAGTGGAAGATGAATACGTGGAGGGGGCAGTTTGCGATGGATGTTGTTATTGCAGTGAGTTACTGCAAGAACCAAGTGAATGACAGAGCTGATTTGGGTACCCTGCGATGCAGTGTAGCATTAAAGGACACTGGGATGTGAGAATTAAAATGGTATTTTCGTCAGGCTAGTGCTTTCCCAGGTGAGGCACTGTGGCTAACCTTCCAGCCATGTGCCCACAGCCTATCTTGCTCAGGTCTCCTCCAATAGATTGGATATTAGGATGAAGTTCTTCACTGAAAACGTGGTTAGGCACTGGAACAGGCTGTCCAGGGAAGTGGTGGAGTCACCATCCCTGGAGGTGTCCAAGAAACGAGTAGATGTGGCACTCTGGGACATGGTCTAGGGGTCAGGGAGATGTTGGGATGAAGGTTGGACTTGATGATCCTAGAGGTCTTTTCCAACCTAAATGATTCTATGATTCTATGAATGTTCTCCATCCTACTCTTCATCCTGCTCTTTTGTGCCTGAAGGAGTCTGTACTCAGAGATTAGACCATTCTCCAGCATCCCCATCCCACGTTTCTTTCCCTAAGCAAGGGTAAATAACAAGTGCTGTGCAGGCGGTGGGTGTACTCAAATTCTTCTCTAAGAGGAAGACAGCCAACAAAAAATGCCTAGGCGAACACCCCATAGTCATCAGGACATCCTCCCACAGAGAAAGAGAATCTCCAAGGAAGCTTTGCCATCCTCTGTCTCTAAACTCTTCCCTGAACATCTCCTCCCCTTGGAGTCCAAGAACACAATGTGTGGCTCATGGCTGTCAGCCATGTTCAAATTCGGAGCTGGGGCTCCAAAGGAGTAGCTGACCCCTTTCACATCCATTTAAGATAACAGGACATCAACAACGAAAGCCTATTCCTGTAATCTGCTCAGAGCAGACCCACAAACAGCTCCTTTGCAGCAGTGTTGATCTTGCCTACCTCCCGATGGCTTGAGCAATGTGAAGATGTGAGGGTGATGAGGCATTGGCACTGTTGCCCAGAGAAGTTGTGCATGCTCCATCCCAGGAGGTGTTCAAGGCAAGGCTGGATGGGGCTTTGAGCAGCCTGGTCTAGTGAGAGATGTCCCTGCCCATGGCAGGGAGGTTGGAACTAGATGATCTTTGAGGTCACTTCCAACCCAAACCATTCTATGATTCTATGATGTATAAAATCTCCAGGCAGTATTTCCAAATGTGGGTGCCTAAAAATTTCCATCAGGACCAACATTTTCAAAGCCAGTGAACAATCTTGTGGACTTCTTTTTACTACTCAGTTTGGTCCCTTTGAAGTGGCTCAGCCGGGCCACTTCAGGACCACTGGCCACTCTGCCTAGGTCCTGGGTCCAAAGCCACATCTGGGCAATTTGGTATCTTAGCATCTCCATTCTTGGCTCATGCTGCTGTGAGCTGCCTGATGTTATATCAGATATACTGAGGTACTTGCACTTCATACCAAAATCAATAGGAATTGATGGTGTTTGGCACCTACTGAAGGCACAGCCTTGCTTACTAATGGCAGTGTGTAAATAACATGTTCTGAAATAGGCACCCTTTTGAAACGTTAGCTTCTCTGCTCTCTATCAAGTGTGCAATGAAATGAGAATAAACCTGACAACGAAAACGTGTGTTCAGTTTATATAAGAGCTTAGCTGAACAATATAATGTTTCAATGGAAGGTGCAGAGTACATATATGAATGAAAATCAGTTGATTGTTACCATGTGTCTATCAAAATGAAAATAAGGTCATTCACAAATCTTAACGTTTTATGGAGAGGAGGAATATTTTTTTAATTAGGATTAAAAATATTATCTGCTTAAAATGTGCCCATGCATATAGTTCTGGCATAGCCTATGGCAACACCTATAATTTTAAAATAAAACTGTTTTTTCCAAGAAGGAAGTAATTTTGAGTGATAACTAATTTAGATAGTGCTAATTATATTGGTTGGAACTTGCAAGGGAGTCAATGGATAAAAAGTTGATTAACGGAAAGTTATAAAACAACAATAAAAAGCTCTAACTCTGCTCTTTAAGATGTTCTGAACATTTTAATGTTTGTTCCTGCCAGCTCTCTTAGCTGGGCTGGAAGGTGAATGTTTCCATACACCTGCTTGAAATTAAATGAGAGGAAAAAGTAAGACTTTTTTAGTCAGTTTAAGAATCCTGGGTGTGTTCTACACCCTGAAATATGACTTAGGATGATGTAAAAAGTTACATAGCAATGTAACTTACCTGGTCCTTTGATTGTCTGTGTCTTGAACCAATGGTCAGTGTTACTGTGGCTGAGACATGCAGCTGATAGGATTTGTGACCATTTCTACCTCTTGCAGCAATGCAAGACGTTGCCTGGCATTGCTCACTGTAGGTTCTTCCAGTGCATTAGGTGCTTATGATGTGATGTAAAAACATAGCTGGACCCTATATTTATGTAGTTTCTCCTGAAAATGTTTTCCCAGCTAGTATACCGTAGATCAAGAGTGTCTCATGTCTACTTGCAGCTGTTTCATCTTTGGTTTTAGGTCTGCAGTGAACCCTACAGTCTTGGTGGTTCATAGCTGGATATGTAGTCTCTAATGTAGGAATGGACAGAGACATTCATGGCTTTGTGGCCATGAAAAACACAGGCTTGACATTGTTATCCATGGTGGAGGCAATTAGGGTTCCTTTGGTCAGGCTAAAATTGGGGTATGATGGGGTGCATTTGCATTAAGGAGAAGAGTGTGGCCAGCAGGTGGAGGGAGGTTCTTCTTCCCCTCTACTCTGCCCTCATGAAGCCACCTCTGGAGTCCTGTGTCCGGTTCTGGAGTCCTGTGTCTGGTTCTGGGCTCCCCAGTTCAAGGGAGACAAGGAACTACTGGAGTGAGTCCAGTGGAGTCTATGAAGATGCTGAGGAGACTGAAGCATCTCTCTTACAAGGAAAGGCTGAGAGCCCTGGGGCTGTTGAGCTGGAAAAGAGAAGGCTCAGAGGTGATCTTCTCAGTGCTTATAAGTAGCTAAAGGGTGGGGGTCAAGAGGATGGGGCCAGACTCTTTTTAGTGGTGCCCAGCAACAGGAAAAGGGGCAACAGGGACAAGGTGGAACTCAGGAGGTTCCATCTGAACAGAAGGAAAAACTTCTTTCCTTTGAGGGTGACAGAGCCTGGCCCAGGCTGCCCAGAGAGGCTGTGGAATCTCCTTCTCTGGAGAGATTCCAAGCTCACCTGGACACTAGCCTGGGCAACCTGATCTAGGTGAACCACCTTTAGCAGAGAGGTTGGATGAGCAGCTCTCCAGAGGTCTGTTCCAACCCCTACCATTCTGATATTGCAATTCTGTTAAATTCTGCCTTTCTACATCTTCAAGTTCTTCTGCTGGAAAAGTGAGTTTAACTGACCCTAGCAGAAAGTCACAAAAGCACAGACCTCCTTGAGAGGGTGAGGAGAGACAAATGAAGAACATGTTGCCATTAATTCTGGTTGAATAGTAATTCTGTTGATCACCTCACTCTGTTTCTCAAGCCATGTGTTCCCTACCCTCCTGGCTGAATAATTTACACAAGAAGATGATAAGGTTAGTGAGTTTTCCTGAGAAATCAGGAAGATCTGACTGAACTATAAAAAGAAGCAGCTGACGCTTTTATCCTAACTGCTCGATCTTGCCTGTGAGGGTCCTGGTTTCCCCCAGCTGTATGTGATATCTCTTTCCAGCATGCTCAGAGGTTTCTCCTATGGGAGCGATGCTTTTGTGCTCTCCTTTGCTCAAATATTGCTATTTCTTGGAAATAGAAACAGCCCAAAGCCTGGAATTGCCTCACTTTGTTCACAAAGGTGGGCAGTTGCTGGCTGCAGAGAAGTGGCCCTGGATATCTTCTGCTGCTACATCGTGGAGCATCCCAGGACAGTGCATTGCTGCAAGGAGAGACAAATAGAAGGAGCAGAAGAAGTAGAAGGCAATATAAGCACTCATCATGCTTTTCTTCTGTGCTGCTCCTCTTAACCAGCTGTATGAAGGTTGGGGGTTTGTGTTTTAGGCTGTTTTCCTACACCAATTATCACTGTGCACAGTGAAGACCATGTGTGCCTGAAGACTTTTTGTGTAACTCAAAATTCTGAAGTGATGAGGTAATTTCACCTTTCTGGTTTAGATCCAACATCATTATTATTGATGTTTCCAGGGCTCATATTTTATTTTATGTCATTTTAGCACATATTCACCTAATATGCAATCCATGGCACCCTATGAGCACTTGAGCATTTTGAAATTATTAAAAGAAGGGATAGATGTTAAAAGAAAGGGGAAAACAAGTAAGAAACAGAGATATTTAATATACATCAGCTAGGCTGTCTGTAAGCAGCCTGGCATAAGTCATCCTTTAATAGAGCTGTAAGAATAATTAATTTTTCAGTTCAGTAGTCAAACTGAAAAACTATGAGGGAGGAAGGAGAGGAGGTGACTGGGGTGGGAAGAAACAAGGAGAAATGTTTGGGTCAGCCTTCAGTAACAATTTCTCATTTTCTCTCACTGAAGCGAAACAAACACATTTATTATCTCTTCCTTTGAAAAATGTCCCTAGCTGAGTTTCTAAACAAAACCTTCCTTCTAGAAGCAAGGCCTAAAGATCCTGCCTAGATGGTGGTGACACAGAGCATCTTTACGTTTCTGAAATTTCTCCTTCACCTTTCTTTTCCTGGCCAAGCCCACTCGATAAATTTACTGTTGGTGTGCAAAGACCTTTATTAAACAGATAATTTGTCAAAACCTGCTGCCCAGCTTCAATATGATTCTGCAGCATCATTTTCCAAGGTTACTCAAACTGTGGACCCTGTAAGATATTCTCTGTTAGAAGCAAGGCCTCTACTTCTAAGTCTACTAAGAAGTTTAGTTTTCTTAAAGAACTGTTCAAGGATGTTCTAAAAGGGTCCACCAAGCCCTCAGAAGTACATTGCCCAGGGTAGGGGATGTATTATGGATAAGGCTATGGATGAGCTCAGAAAACCTGGCTTTTTCATCATGCCTCTGCCATGAGTTGCAGTACAGGCTTTATCTTATCATGCTCTTCTTCCTTCTTATTGGAGCCGCTTGTTTTCTCTGTATAACAAAAAACAAAGCAGACCCCCCCCAAAATCAATCAATCAATTAATCAATCAATTGATCTATCATCTCTCTATCTGTTTATCCATCTATCTATAGGTGCTTGGCTGATAAACACATAAGGATCAATTTCCTTATGGGTAATCAGCAGGGATCCTGAAAACAGGGACACTTTAAAAGCACACAAGTAAAGGAGGTTGTTATAAGAAAAATCTTTGAAGGGATATTATCCAATTAGTACTGATAGCTTTGCTAATATGGCAGCAATTAAAATGTTGTTTGTGAAATAAATAGGAGAAGACCTAAATATTCTTTGGACTTACATATGAATAATGCTCTAATATCTGGTGGAATAATTATAATGAAGCTGTAAGTATTCTCTCATCAGTTGTTTACTGAAATAACGGTCTATTTAATCAGTAGCAATGCATTCAAGGTGACTAAATATTAAATATGATTGGCAGCTTACTGCTTGGACTAAAACGATTAAGTAACATGAGAAAGAAAGTGACAGGTGACTTCAGTCCCCTCGAGGAAACATGCCCCAGCCAGGAAATGGGTTGAGACTTCTAATAATATTGGTAACAAATAAGTGCTGAAATGTTTGCTTGCAGCAGTCAGTCTGGAAAGGAATGCAAATCCTGTTATACATCTTTTTCATCTTGGTGAGGTTGCAGTGGCAGCACTCGCCAGCTCTGAGGTATCGTGCATTTTAACTATCCTGCAGAAACACACACTTGCTTGAGATGCTTCTGATTGCCACGCCAGCAAAGCCACCTGAAGCTCCAGTGCTGGAACAAATACAAGTGTCCCTGCGCAGACTGGCTGAGTTGTGGTAGCCTGATGCACCATCATGTGCACCATCATGTGCACCATCATGTGTGGTCACTTTTGGAGTCTTTCCTTCTTACGTATCCCATTGCTCTCAGTTGAGTTAGTCAAACAGAGGGTGAGGGATGAGTTGCAAATCGAACCCAGGAGCCTCAGAAGATCAGTGTGAATTGGCATTTGCCCCAGGCTGTCATCTGGGGTTGCTGATTGCAGCTCTGGAAAGGGAATGAAGCAAGCAGGGCATCTCCAGCACATTGTTTCACAGTGGTCCTTTATCTACACTTCATACCCAAAGAAAGCCTCTGCCACTTTGGGTAAGTTCTGTTTTTAGAGAGCTGAAGTTCCTAAATCCTGCGCTAACGCACTCCAGTGTGCACTGTATCCCAGTTGTGTGTTACTTGTAGCTAATGGTATCTCAAAGCTCAGGTAGGACAAACATTTGTGAGATGTCCACACCAGAATATGCAACAGTGTCACCTTCCTGATAACCTCACTGGGAAAGTATTTTGTTCACTGACAGGACCAAATCAAAGTACCACTCTTCTTTACCAAACATTACAAGTTCTCACCCTGCGGCTGGTGAGTCCCAAATTAAAACTAAGAAGTTGAGGCACAAGTTATAATAAGAAACTGGCGAGGGTTGTGCAGGATATCTATACCTGGACAAAAATCTGAGTCCAATTCTTCTGTCTTCCAACCCAACACTGTCTTTTCTAGCTGCTCCCTTCAGGTTCTCATGAACATCTCCCTCCTTTCTGCTTCTGTGGAATAGTTGTTGAACCTGCTGCATGCCATGCTGTAGTCACCACTGCTGCTGTGAGCTTCTCAGCTGAAGTAGCCCAGTAAAGAAGCTGGGGAGCTTGGGGCAGCTACAAGGGCAGGAAGAGAGACTCATTTCTCTCTCTGTGTCCCTAAAGGGATCCTAAGTGTAGTATAGACATGAGTGTCAATGCCCTTTTACACAGAAAATAGAGAATGAATTCCAAACAGTACTGGAGACAGCTGACCCTTTTAGCACAATGCTTAAATATTCTAGTGCCGTGCCAAGGCAGCATGTGCAGAGTAAATATTTTAATCCCTAATTAATCACTTTGGTTAGATTGGTAAAACAGAAGTCTAATGAAAATAATTTGAAATTTCCTTCATGAATAATTGCATTGTTCAGGGGATTCTGGGAAGAGTCAACTGGCTGACCTTCCATTCTTGGGCTGCTCTATTGCTATGAGACTTAATTTGTGTCCTTCAACCCTTTTCAGTCACCGTCACAAGATTAGAAATACCTTTCATGCAGTTTAGCAGCAAGTATGCAAAAGGACAGTGCAGTCAGCAGAGAGGTAAGAAATTAGCACATGCTTCCCTGTGGTGAAACACATACAGTATGGCACACAGGACAGGGGCAAAGCTTCTTTTCCACTCCGTGTCCTTTTATTATGTCCTGAACATGATGGATTGCATTGTTTATTGAAGTATTCACGGCCATTTTTAATTAGAGATGTGAGGTCTGCGGGTGCCAGGGCTTTGGGTATTTGCAGGATTGGAAAAGAATTTGCTTGTTGATACGTCCTGGTGACCGGCACCATGGTTGGTCTCGTGGCTCCAGGGGAATTTGTTTCCTCCTGCAGGTCCTGTCTTTCCGGTAGCCCAGTGTTAGGCTCCAATCCTGTCTAGATAGGATGGATTGGCTTGTCTGACCAGGGCTGACTGGTCCAAGGACAGGAGAATTACACCCTCCCTGCTCACTTCAGCTTGCATCTCTCTACAGACTAGCTGCAGTTTGTTGTGGAGCAAGGCCTGTGGTCCTTCCACAGACTTTCCCCTTGTTAAAGACCCCACAATATACTGTCATCTATCTCAGTATAGTTTTTCTGTGCATGATGACTGCAACAAAGGATTGTGCAGCTGACGGTGTTCATGAGAACAAGTTACGTTGTGCAGGCGAGGATTTAAAAACACATCTTAAACTGATAGACTGTTGAGTATCCTTGCAAGGAAGGGTCTTTCCCCAACCTGTTGTGCAGAAGGCCTGTTGTTGGAAGATTTGTTTGCCGTGGAGCTGTGACTAATGGGTCTAGCAAAGCTGGAGTTTCTGTGGAGGGGGCAATAGCATCAGACACTGCAAAGCTGCTGGGTTTCTCTATGGTTTTTGTAGGGTCACATCTTGTCCAGGATGGTGTGTTCTGCCTTTAAAGTGGCCACCAAAGCATGTGGGACCCGTGTGAGTGTGCAGGTCAGGGCTCTACCTTGCCTGCAGCGGTGTAGGTGGACAGAGAGCAAGAGGTGGGCCATGGTACATGGCTGCTCTGGATGCTACTCATCCACAGCTGTTGGGTTGGGCATCTTCTTGCAGTCACTTGATTCCAACTCCAGACTCTGCAGTGTGCTCCTCAGATCCTGAAGCTGAGACCACAAGTGGAGGAAAGCAGGACCAGGGGAGAAGTTGTAGCACAGGGGCAAGGAGGATTGGCAGGAGTATAATTAGTAGGGGCTAGATTTTGGGCTTAGAGAGGTAAGGAAGGTGATGAGGAAGCAACTATATCGTAGGTAATTCAGAGAGGGAATGCGAAAGTTTGGCAAGTAAGCAGTCATGAAATATGTGACAGGAGGATTGACAGGGGCAAGGTGACTTGGATCCTGATTAGGGGGTTGAGAGGAGAGGAGTTGAGTTATGAGTATGGGTCAGAGCCGTGCTTTGGGGGAGAGCAAGGTGTGCCAGAAAACACTGCTGCCCTTGCCCGTGCCTCTAGCAAGCTGGAGAAGCCTGTGAGCATGGCTCAGACAGGGGCTGGTGAAAAACTGCACTAGAAAGTGTTTGCTGTCTATCAAGGGAATGATTTTTGAGACAAATAAACAAACTCCAAACTTTCATTTTCTTTTAGAGGACAAATAATAATCTCTATTTTTCTGCTAGCAGTTTTACCTGATGAAGCCAAACTTTTTGCAGCGATTATCACTTCACAGCATCTTGCAGTCTCCACTTTCATTTGTGGTGGTTTTTTTCTCCCACACTCACTAATTTACTTTTCTATTCGTCCACGCAGTTGTCGCTTATCAGCCATGAAAATGTACAGATATTAAATTAGCTACAGGAGGGCTCTGATATTGTTCTCTCAATGCTAGAGAAACCTATTGAGAACTAAAGGAAAAATTATTAATGAAAACTGAATGAGAAGGCTATAAAGTTCAAAGTATGTTCCCTACCTCACAAGATCCGGATGCATGCAAAATTTCATGAAAATTACTCATAAAACGGTATATTATGTTTCGCTTTTTCGGCCAAAAGTGTTGTTGAAATATTTTAATTCAGTGCAAAATATATTGAATGATAACAGTAATTAATGTACTGAACCATTTAACAAAGAGATAATATAGGATATGAAGGGTTTATTATAAAAAAATGTGACCCTCACCACAGGACTTGAACTTGGTACTTTTGACAATATAAAGCAAAGCCTCTACCCTCTAGGCAAGGATATGTCTTCCACAGTTAAAATGAAGATCATAAAAGAATGTCATGAAAATGAACTTTGGATTTACATGTTGAAAAAAGGGTGTCGGGAGGGAGACTAAATCTGTGAGCATCTCCAGCAATAGGGTAAATATTTAGCAATTTGGTGTTTTAGGATGATTATGTTGGCACCAAAATGGAAGATAAAGCTTAAGATCTTACCGCTCCACTATGATGCTGATGCTCAGCACAGTGCAGTCTTTCTACACAATCATAAACCACCGCTAAATAAAAACATGGTGAATTCTCCATATTGCTCCTTAAGCAGAACATGGAGAGTCTGGAAGTNATAAACCACCGCTAAATAAAAACAAGTCCCACTTGTGAAGGAAAAGGTACAGACTCCCTGCGAGCCAGTGGAGCTTTTGCCTGTGTGGAAGCCGCCTGCAGACTTCCAGCACAAATGGCAATAGGAGCCTGAAGGACAGAAGCAGAGACATAGCCTCCAGTGTGCAGTAAATCAGCTTTTATTTTAAACCTGTGCCTGGTTTCAGTGTCATCTCATGGTCAATTCTCCATATTGCTCCTTAAGCAGAATATGGAGAGTCTGGAAGTTCAAGAGTAAAGTAGAGGGCTGGGACACCTCTCCTACAAAGGCAGGCTGAGAGAGTTGGGCTTGTTCAGCCTGGAGAAGAGAAGGCTCGAGGGAAACCTTATTGCTGCCTTCCAGTATCTGAAGGGGACCTACAAGAAGGCTGGGGAGGGACTTTTGACAAAGGCCTGTAGGGATAGGATGAGGGGTAATGGGTTCAGACTGGAAGAGGGGAGATTTAGATTGGAAATTAGAAGGAAATTCTTCACTCTGAGGGTGGTGAGACACTGGAACAGGTTGCCCAGGGAGGTAGTGCATGCTCCATCCCTGGAAGTGTCCAAGGCCAGGTTGGACAGGGCCTTGAGCAACCTGGTCTAGTGGAAGGTGTCCCTGCCATGGCAGAGGGGTTGGAACAAGATGATCTTTAATGTTCCTTGCAACCCAAACCATTCTATGATTCCAAGTAAAGGAAAATGAGGCCTAAATCCACGTCTGCCCATTGGAAAAACCAGTAGGGCCTGCCGGGAAAAGACAGAAGCTCCTGAGTCTTTTGGACTTGCTGGAGTGAATTGAGATTTGCTCCAAAATGCTCGAATTTCCTCCAAGAAACAAACAAAAGAGTAAAATATACTGAAAAATCAGAAATACTCTGATTCCTTTGCAATTTGGCAGAAAAGATGTAAGAGAGAACAGATAAAATTAAAATTTGCTTTTCAGCCTAGATTTCCTAGTTCATGCCTTTGCAGAGGGAAATCGGCAAGAGCTGTTGCTGAATTTAGCCACAATATCTGAGCCAAAATGATCATTAATCTAGAAGGGTGAAATCAGCTTCAATGCCCCAAACCCCACCCTACATTATGATCTGAGTATGGAGAAACCTGCACCCATCCAAAAGACAGAACTGAGCACCCACAGCCTGACAGTAGTCCAGAATATTAACTCGGCATTAATATGCATGGACTGTATCAACAGTAGCGGCCTAAAGAGAGGGAGAACCAAATTCTGTCCTGAAAATCCGAGCAAGTTCCTTTGCTAATACTGGACAGGCTGGAACCTTGTCCAGAATACTGAACAGAGCACAGAGAGCGCTGAAACACATCTGAAATCCTGGGTGAAACCCAGGCAATATTTTTGCAAATTAAGAACTGGCATGTGAGAGAAATACAGCCAGAAACTACAAAGGCACGGGAAGCCTGATGCTCTGTGCAACCTGCTGACTCTAACTTGCTGCTCTGGGTTCCTAGAGAGCCATTTTAATTGAAAGTGAGAACGTCTGTTGCAAAAGGTTGGGAAGTCCTGCTTTAATTGACTCTTTCTGGGGTTAACTGTTGCAAAGAACGAGTCAGATCCCAGCTCTGCCGACAGCACCAGGAGTCAGTCCTCCCACAACATTAATTACTTTGGTTACATTTCTTAATCAGCACTGCTTGGATCTATCCGCGAGATCCCTGGCACCAGGCCAGCACCACCACTCTGACTAGATAAAATACACTGTGCGGGTAAAGGGAGGAGGGCAAGCCTTGCTTGTTATTTTTTCTCTCTTTGATGCTGAATTGGTTGGTTTTCCGACACAGACCTTTCTGTATAGCTTCTTTCTTTAACACAGCCGCAGGATTGTTGTCATTGTGGCTTTTGTTTGGTAGCTTCTTTAATGGACCTTCCAGCCTCTTGGAGGGTTGTGGTTTAAATGAACTAGTTGCTGTGAATGACTCTGTCTGGGCGTTTTTTTCCCCAAACAGTAGCTAACCACAGATGATGTAGCTGTAAATTAAGGCAAAGGTGAGGGGAAGGAGGTCCTTGAGGCTTCTCCATGCTAAATCACAGCTAAATCTTGCTGTGCAGCAACTGGAAGTGGGATTCCATCTGCGCCTGCTTTAGAGCACAGAGCCATCATGTCCCACCTTGCTCAGGGCTGCTGCCCAGGAGTTTTTGTTGGTTTCTTCACCCCATTTTCTTTCCCTTGCCCCAGCATGCTTACTTCAGCTGAAGAGGTATGGTCTTGTCTTCTTCAGACTAAGCAGGGGGGCTGTCACCCACTCCACCAAAGTCCTAAGTACTCCTCACCAGACATCTCGGGATTGAAGGGAAAAGGAGAAAAGATATTATACCTCCATGTGGCACTTCTTTTGTAGCCAGAAGGTAAAACCAGGACATTATTAGAAGTTGTCCTCTGCAGTTATCCTCCTGGGAAGGGAGGGTTTACCTCTTCGCGTACAGGAAAGGCATTTATGTAAACTGGGCAGCTAGCTACTGAACTGGGGGAACTGCTAGATTCAGGGATGAGCATGTCTCCTTGCTTGGGTCAAGCATTTCAAGTCCTCTCCCTGGCCATTTGCTTCATCAGAGGGAGGATGAAAGGCAAGCATGGCCGGCTTCAGCTTTTTGATCTCTCAGATTATGTTGTCTCACCATGAGACCAGTCAAGGGCAAGAGGCAGAGCGAACCCAGAACAATCACAGCACATTTACTGTAAGGGATTACATTTTTCTCCTTGGAAATTTCACAACTGGCTTTAATTAAGTTCTTCCAAAACCAGTAAATGCACAAGGCATTAGAGAGGGAAAGCGTACGTGTGTGTGCGTCTGTTTGCCCCATGGGATTTTTTGCAAGTTTTCCTTTGTCTAATGAAAATTTGCTTGGCTGTCCCCATTGAAGCAGGCTGGAGCCAAGCATCAGGTGGGCTGAAGCCCCATCGCACGGCCCTGGGATCACACACTCGTGCTGGGTGGTGATAGCTGGCGAGGGGGTAGCCTTTCACTGCTAATGACCCTATAGGCTCTGCAAAGCACATACAAAAAGTTATAAAACCAGTGATACATATTGCTAAGACCTCCCATGACATAGCTGCATTATTTCTTCCAATATACCCTTTGGGTTGTTGATCTCTGTTCTGTGCTACCCCTGGCCCAGTGGGACCTCCTTCACTGCCAAAACTCTTAAAGGTGCTGGTTTTGCTATCGTGCCTGCTTGTAAAATGTGTTATCTGAAACCACCTCCTCTTCAGCAAGAAGTAGTGTGTGTTTCATTTGTCTGTGCAGGGGTTATTAATCAAGGATGTCATGAGCTCTCAATGAAACAAAGTCTTTGGACGTGGGGACCCAGAAAAATGGACACAGTGTACTCGCAAAATGTTCTTAGTAGCACATGTGAATTTCTTTGCACTCAAATTAAGCAGGATTAAAGCAGCTAAACTGTTGTTGCTCAGTTCTCTTGGATCATGTGACAAAGCCTGAATCGCTTTTAGTCACTGGTATAGGCCTAAGTCAGTCCCTTGATCTCCAAATTAATTTTTGAATTGAATGATTGTGTGGGGTTTTTTTGTCCTAATTGAGTCTTCAAGTGAAAAATGCTTAGCAAACAGATGGAAAACTGAGGACAAAAGGCTCTATTATGTAATAAAAAAAGGGAGAGTTCACTACACCAGTTTGAAATTAGTACTTGGAGGCTCTATTTAATTTTTTCTTCGTAAGATCCCAAGCAGTAAGCGATACAACAGCGTGGTGGAAAACCATGAAAAAGGAAGAGGAAGGAAAATTTGTACTGGCAGATCTCTTAACAGCATAAAGCATCTGAGTAATTTATTGATCCACTCCTCATTTTTCTTTTATTGATATGGCAGAAGCAGAAGTTTCCCCAGGAAGAAAAAGTATTCAAGTGAAAGCAGGGCAAAGCTCAAAGGTAGCTCATGTATACGTTCCTGAAAACCCCCAAACTTTCCCTGGGAAATGCACCAGCTTGTTTCAAGTTTTGCTGGAGCCTTGGAGCACTCCAGAATTTTCTTACTGTTCCCCTGACACTGGGAAGTAACTCCCAACAGCTCCGGCTATAAGCTACCAGGCTTGTTGTTGGTACTGAGCAGGTCTGGAGCAGGTCTGTATGAGGTCAGGAACCTGCTGTGGGAGGCACTAGGTGTATGTTGCATCCCAAAATTCGTCTTTTCCGTAGCTAAATTAAGAGTGGTGGAGGTTGAACGCCCTGCAAGCAGCTAGGCTGGTGAACTGAGGTGCACCAGGGCTTATGGCTCACAGATGGGGCAGAGATGGGCACACAGCCCCCACCTCCTCTGGTATAGTAAATTAACTTCTAAGAAATTTCTTTTCTGCTTTATGCGGTCAAGAAGAGATAGAATAATAGAATCATTAAGGTTGGAAAAGACCTCTGGGATCATCAAGTCCGACCTTCATCCCAACATATCCTTGACCACTAGAGATAGGTCTCAATCTCATGTTTAATTTTGAGATACTAAACCAAAGTACCTCAAAACACTGTATTTGCTCTACAATTTTCTTTCTGGTGGACTTCTGCCTTCCAAAATATGCAAATGTAGCTTAGTGGAGTCAGTCATAGACCACCTGAGACCACACTGGCCTGGAATGAGGAGGAAATAGCTAGAACTTCTTCGTGGTGCTCTCCTTCATTCCTATGTGCAAACTGAATTAATATCCCTTTCTGCTAATGAATAGGACTAAATGGGATTTATTGATAACTAGTAAGTAAATAGGATTTATTGACGACTACTGGGGTCCAATTAGAAATCCGGGTTAAAATGGGCCACCATTTAGCATGTTGGCTCCTCCACATACAGCTAGTAGGTGACATTACTCTTTGTCCATAAAATCCCTTTTGCTGCTTGCTGTACTTTAGCATGAAGCTCATCACTGTAGTTGTGCTTGTGCCAACTGTTTTTCAATGGTTAAGGCATGCAGGTTTGCTAGCTCTTTACCTCCTATTGTCCTGGCAACTGAATATAAAAAAGAGAGAAACCACCCAAATAGTAATTAATTTTCATCCCTCATTATAGAAAGGCCATCAGCTCTGTTGAGGTGCAGAGGCAACCAGCACCATGAAAAAGCAAAGATTTACCTTTCTATACCCTGGTGTTTGCTTCTATGTGCTGCTGCCACATTCTGTGGGAATTTCACTGTTTGTGGTCGGATGGAGCTTGGATAGAAACCATCGCTTGTGTTAGGCTCCTCCTTTGTCCTCTCTATGTGATCCGTGGAGCTGCTGTGTTCACCTGAGGCATCAGATTACTTAGAAATATGGTGCAAAAGAGTTGTATTCAGGATGAGAGATTTAGGATTGTTCAGCACAGAGAAAAGAAGGCTCTGGGGAGACTTTATAGCAGCCTTCCAGTACTTAACGGAGGCCTACAGGGCCTCAGGGAGTGTAGGGATAGGATGAGGAGTAACGGTTTCAAACTGAAAGAGGGTAGATTTAGATTCAAAATTAGAAGAAAGCTCTTCACTCTGAGGGTGGTGAGTCACTGGAACAGGTTGCCCAGGAAAGGTGTGCATGTCCCCTCCCTGGAAATATTCAAGGCCCGTCTGGATAGAGCTTTGAGCAACCTGGTCCAGTGGAAGGTGTCCTTGCCTATGGCAGAGGGGTTGGAACTAGATGATCTTTAATGTCCCTTCCACCTCAAACCATTCTTTGATTCCATGATTCTGCTTATTCAAAATGTCATCAAATTTTCTGCCACAACTTGTGAATGAATTATAGAAAGGATCTAGCCAAGTGTGTCTATATATGTAAAAATGGAATTTTCCTCAGTGAAGTATCTGGAAGATGTTTAGGACTGCATAGTATCAAGTCCTTCTGCTGGCCTTGATGTCAAAGCTAGTGTTTTTCTCTCATTGGGATCTTGTCCTGCTCCTGTTGGAGTAAAGGGATAGCTCTTGTGTATGGAGGAAGGTCTGGGCTGCAGACTCTGAAGTGGAAAAAAGTTGGGAGCAAAGTAACTGCAAACAGAGCAAGTAACCACAACTTCTTTGCTGGCCTGAAGATGTTGCACCTATTTCAGTACATGTAGGACCTGGCTTTGTTCAGGCAATTAATGAAAATGGGATATCAGCTGGATGGGAGAACTCCCTCTCTGGGCTGCTGCCAGCGCACCCCACGAGTCCTCCAAATCAGAACTAGTAAATCATCTTTTCTTAGTTTTCATGATTTTCCAGAATGAGAAGTTTGGGGAAGGCTTATTCTCATTTTGCCCAAGTAACAGCACGTGAGCTGAGGAGGAACAGGTCTGGCCTTTCAGTAGAGTTCAGGCTCTGCAACGTCAGCAATTGTTTCTTGCCATCACAGTGTAAAACTCTTTTCCCTTTCACTTCACATCATTTCTTTCTGCAGGACGCTTTCAGGGCAGATAATGCACATGAAGGTACAATACAGCCAGTTGTCTGAGAAAAGAAACCCGTTTTCTTCTAGTGGGTGGTAGGTAAGAATTACTAATCCAATCTGCTTGAGTTAACGCAAAACAAGGATTAGGGTAAAGTTCCCGAATATGTTAATCTTCCTTTATAGAAGCAAACTTTAGCACCGCTATCAACCCCATGGTTTATAGTTCATGGGAACAATGAACCAATTAAACTTGAGCAGAAAAAAAATCTTGCACAAGTTTTCTGATTGTTACCTAATACTTTGAATTCTTTTGATTCTTAATTATTCTCCACTGTGTCATAGATGGAGGAAATGAAATGTTGTTTATTATTCATTAGACTGTTTCTAAACATATCCATAATTAACTGCATCTTATTGTAGTTGTTCTTTTCATCTCCCCCTCTATGAAAGTAGGTATTAAATGACACGTAAGGGCCTGGATAACTGATATAATTGTTGGCAGCACAAACTGACGGCTTACTGGAATGGTTGTGCCTATTCATAGTCAGCTAGTTGTGAAAAAAAACATAGCCTGTGTGAGGCAGGGTCATTCAGAAGCATTTCTCTTACGTATCAGGAAAGAAGGATTGCTTTATTTCATTTTTATAAATGAACATTCAACAGCAAATTGTCCCCTGGCTTTACAAAAGTAGGCCCATTCAGAAAAGCCTTAAACACTGCTTTAGCCCTGCTGGTCTCCAAAATACTGTTACTGGATCACATTCAGTGCTCTCATTTACAGCAATCCATGCAACTTGGAATATTTTACTGTGTATCCCTGATTTTCTTCTGCCATTCAAATTTCTGACCAGGGAATGGAGCAAAAGGAGGATAACTGGACATACTCTATGAGACAGAAATGTCAAGAATTTACCTTTAAATGCTAAAGGGTCTATTCTTCTGTTAATACCTGCACATAAAACTTAGGCACAACAATTAGACAAATATCGTCCTAAAGCAAAGGTTAAACTACAGGATTTCAGCAGCTTCTGTGCTGGTGGGTGAGAAAAGCCAGCTTGATTTTACAGTAATAACGCAGATGTTATATCTAACCATCCTTTGACTCTTGCAACAAGAGAAAAGGGCAGCAGACAGCCAGGGCTGTATTTGCAACATCAGTATGTACCAGTGCTCATTACAGGTCGAATCCCACTGCAATCTGAAGGAAACCCTGTTTCTTGGAGTTTCTGATGTCACCACTATGTCTGAAAACCCCAGTGACTATTGAGGATGTAATTGTACCTCAAAAAGAAGGGAAGTAACCCGCTACCAAACACATTTTTGTGTACAATTTCCTAGCCAAAGTTCCAATGCAATGTGGTTTATAAAAAAAAACAGGCTTGGGAGGAAGCATGTTGGACACAAGACACAATAAACATCACAATCCAAGCTAGAGTTTGATTTATTAAGTTACATTTATAACATTCTCTGTTAATAGAATTGCAGTTTAGGGAATATAACAGGGCACAACAGGTCACTGAGCAGAGTACAGTCTTCTATAGCAGGGCACTTGTGAAAGGCTTATCTCATCTAGCAAAAATTTAGTCAACTTTACATCCCCTTGGTGTAAAGTGAACTCTTGTACAAGGCACTGAGCAGAGCCTTCATGCCAGAGTTAAACTTGTCAGCAGGAAGCAAGGACTCCTCTGAGGCAATGACCCAGTGTTTGGTTTTCAGGCTTTTCCTTCAATTCCCTTGATTTCTGCTTTCCACCTGCGAGGAGCAGACAGCTCAGCCATCACCCTCCTCCGGAATGGTGACTCCACATCTTGACCCTCCGAGTCATCTCTGCTCTGCCCTCTGCCAAGCCAAAACCTATGAAAAAGTGTGAGAGAGGCTGGGGAATATTTTTTAGACCAGCATCAGTGTGGCATAAAAAACTGTGATGCTTTGTGCATCATCACGTCCCAGCACAGATAATACGGGACTCCCTGAGAGGAGTTAGAAACAAAGTTTTATTTGAGTTTTAGTTAAAGCATAAATAAGTCTCAGTCAAACACAGCCAGGACATCTCTCCCGCCTTTGCATGGTGTTTTCTGAGAGCTCACAGAAGCACTTGGCTGCAGGGCAGCAGGTTAAGTGCAGTCTGTCTGCAGGCCAGAGACGCAGAGGTGTCAACTGGGAGCGCTCCCAAGACGCTGTGTTACATCTTCTGGAGAGCTGCCCTGCTCCGTCAGGCTCTGCCGCGCCGGGGCCCCATCCCGTGAGCTCTGGAGCAGCCCCGCGGACAGTGGGAACAGATGGCACTCAGCACTTGGCAGCATTAGACCCCAAATCCCAGGTCCTGGGTTGTTTTTTTTGTCTAGCCACCAAAAATCCGTGTCAGCTCCCGCGTGGTGAGGCAGCAGTAAAACCAAAGTGGGGCGAGGTGCGCAGAGCAAACCCAGCTGCTTTAGCGAATTTGCAAAACTAGCAAGTCCTCTTTGCAAGCCCCCCCGTGCACAGCAGAAATAGTCGAAGTTTGAGGCTGGGGGACTTTTCAAGCTTGTATCCCTGCTGTGGCATATAACGAACAGACAAAAACCCCTTTCTGTAACCTCCACTGGCTGCGACATTTGTTGGTGTCTGTGGATCTTATTCACAGCGCTTTGTGCAACACTCGTACTAATGTAACTGTATTGTGGCAGGAGCCTGGAGAGGGCAGCGGATCACTCACTTGAAAACATGACCTTTTAATTTAAACAAAAGACTTGAAAAAATGAAAGTGGGTCTTAAATGCAGTTTAATCAGTCAGGCGAAAGATGTCTAATGAAGCTGCCAGACAGATTTGTAGCCAGACTGTCACTTTACCCATCATGTTTACAGCCTCCAGTGGTGAGATTAGGACTGGGTGAAGGCACAGTCTATCCAAATTTCCCCAGTCTGCTCTTCTACCCTGTCTGTTAAGTTTTGACAATTTGACAAATTATTTTGCTGTGTTGTCTCTAGACCTGGAGAAGCTGAGCATGGTTCTCCCACCTTTGATCACGGCTGAGCGTTGCCTCACACAGGGATGACAGACCCAAAGGGATGCTGCAATGCTACAAAATCAAGGTAAAGCCTTTTAGACTTTCTGCTTTATGCCATTTCCCTCCAAAGCGATCAGTGCTAAAACCCTGCCTCTTGAATAAGGACAGCTGAAAAGCTTCCGAGTAATTTTTTTAGCATCTTGATTCCCTCTGCTGTGAACCCATGGGCTATTTTTTTACTAGAATCACTATTTCTTACTTAAAGTGGATGGGACGGGTAGTTACAAATACGGCAGTTGTGAAAGCCTCTGAGTAGTTGTTGATACATCAGGAGAGACCTACACCAAGAAAGATACAGCTTTAATGAGAAACAACTTCCCAGAGTTAAAATTCCCACCTATGCAACCATTGAGGCAGCAATCACGCGTTTCTCGCCGATACCTAACGGGTTCTCCTTTATGTTTCTTGGGTGTACAATAGGCACTTATTTTGCAGGGAATATTTGCTGCCTAAGAAGTTTTACGTGGCTGCCTGTTGTAGAAACTAACCTCTCTCGTTTATCCACAGGCTAAGCAGGGCTCAGACACACACTGCGTCTGAGCTTCCCGCACAGCCGTGTCAGTGAACTTAGGCTGGAAGGGGAGGAATTGCCTCTCCGGAAGATGAGAGGGGATTCATTTTCCATGCTAACTCTTTCCTGGGGGGCTTTGCCAAGAAGAGAAAAACCACTCACGGTTTTTCTGTCTTTTCACCTTTTTTTTTCTTTTTTTTTTTTTTTTAAGAAGAACATCAAAGTTATCACTCCTGCTTTCTCACCATAATCCCACAAATCCTAATGTGTGTCGCCCAGTCCTGTCATGCTAAAAGCACAAGTGTGTGTGTTTCACAGCACACAACATTGTTGAGACTGTTTCCACATTTGCATACACACGGTGTCACCAAAAGACCCAAGCCGGGAAAAATAGTCCGAACTCAAACATTTAATTTTTTTTCTTGGGTACTTTAAAGCCGATTATTATTTTAAAAGTCACTTATGCGATGTGATGTCTAATTCTGCTTCAGTGGAACAAGACGACTGGACAAAAATGACTTTTCTAGTGGGGTTTTTTTTCCTCCCCCTTCCCCTAAACATTTTTTTCAAAGTTTCATGCTTAGCAAAAAACCCCTCTGTAATTGTCTTGTCATTATTATAGTTTTTCCCATTCACTGCCGCTTTACATGGAAGCCCCAGGAAAAGAATTCTTAAAAATTAAATTTCATGCTTGCATGTGTTTCTGTGATCTGCAGTGTGTATGATCTCCGAGTGGAAAAACTTCTCTAAAAATAAATGGATTACCCTTGCTCCGACGCCGTCAGATGTCTCTTGAGCAGATACCGCCGCTCGCCTGTGATCTCTCGCCCACCGCAATCGCGGTGACAGGCGTTGAGGCGAGGGTCTGGCGGTGGCACCCTCCACCCGTGCTCCCCGTTTTGGCACGGGGCTGGGGGAGTGGGACAGCCTCGCTTGGGGTGTGATTGCCACGGCATCGCTTCCCGGCATAGCACAAAGGTTTGACCTTTTGCAAGCAGTGCGGGAAATAACATCGTTACTTGGTACCTTGGGAGGACCTGCTACTTTCCACCTCAAAGACCGTTTTTAGACTTATTTTCATTGCAGCCCTCCTCCACACAGGATTTTTTTTGCAAGGCGTTCGGTTCCGTTGAGGGGACTGGTTTGGACAATGCGTGCAGTGATGCAGCATCGGGTACGCCTGTCTGACAATGCGCAGAGCATCGTCCAAATCCTCCCTAGCCATCAGAAAGACTCCCATGGAGGCTGAGGGACAGAACCTGCCCCCTTGGGTTATAAGATCATCTTTTCTCTGCAGCCTCCAGCCCTGGTCTGGGGCCTGCAGGTGGTATTGTAGCGCAAGAAATAAATACTGATAGAATCCAGGGATCCGTCCAATGTACAGCTTTCACATTTTTTTCTTCCTGTCTTACAGCCCCATCTTACAAGTCTTCTTCCTACATGAACACGGTCTTTTGGCTTTGCGAGGGTGGGAAAAGCAGATGCAGCGAAAGCCACAGGAAACAGCCTCCTCTTTCCCTGCTGCCATGTGATTTCATGGCAAGTTTTTCTGCCTTGAACTAGAAATGACTTTGTAAGTCCTTGCTCCCGTGATGCAACCCAGCAGTGGCACCTGCCAGCTGAGCCGGTGCTGCTCACAGGACCAAACATTATGTCCCTCTTTGGCATGGCTGTACCAAGCCGTGACCCACAAAAGTAACAGTCCCTGAAGGGCTACCTTGAAAGGGAATTGGTAGAAAAGAGTAGGAAAAAAACCACTGAGCAGATGATGGCAATAACACATTAGCAGGAGCAGGAAGGCTGGTCCGGTGAATGAACACCAGACTTGGACTCAGGAGATCAAGGTTTAATCCTCCATTCTTCTACAGATGTTGGCAAGTCACTTAATCTCTCTGTGCCTCAGTTCCCCATCTGGAAAAGGAAGATAATGGTAGTTCTTTTGTCTGCACTGTCTGTTTAGATTTCTAAGTTTTCCAGGGCCAAGGATGCTTCTTCAGGAGGGTATATACGGCACCTACCTCTGCAGAGGGAATCACACTGCAGCCTTCCATGCTGCAAATGATAATTAACAATAGCAATATCAGTCCTTTAATCATCAGGGAACTCATGCTGATTGCAACAAAATTTACAATTAATGCATGATCAGGCCTTTAATCAAAGTGCAATAAAGACTTCATGTAACAGAATGGGCATTTCCAGAAAACTTTGGGGAGTCTTGAGACAGTCTGTTTGTAAAGCATATCTTTAGATGACCACAACAGTCATCTCCATCCTGTAATACTTGAGAGCTGGGTGTCAAGCTAGATGCTGTAGTGAGAGGATTTCAACTGGTACGAGATGTCGATAACAGCTTGGCCATAGTCCTTTCCAACCCACCATGGGTTCAGGAGAAACTGGACCAGCCTCTGCTGTGGGAATCTATGCTCTCCCCTATCTGGGAACACTCTGGTTCCTTATCGCCTGAAAAGCATGGGCTGAATTTTGTTGTTATTACTCTGGGGGACCTACTGCATCCAAAATCACCAGCCTACTTTTCAGAAGAAAATTGACAAAAGTAACTACTTCTAGAACTTTCCCTTTGTTGCCGTGCTCTGACATGAAAAAAAAAAAAGTATTTTTAAGACTGTTCGCTCAGCTTTCCAGTCGAGAGAATTGGTATCTGCTCTGATTATACTTAGCATCTACTGGAGTCTTCAGTGAGGTTAAAAGGAAATTTCAGCAGGTAGGATCTCCAGCAAGTATTATATCCTGCCAAATTGTGTTTGGATTTTGCTAGACTTACTTACTTGTTCAGAACACCCAGGGATGTGGAGACATTTTTCCTGTAAAGAATTTGGCTGTATTTGAAGACATGGGAGCTGTGTTTTCAAGATGAATCAGACTCACGTTGACTTTGGGGTTTGACATAATATTGATTTACTGACTAACCTTGCTGTTCTGCTGGCCATGCTGTGACTCTTGTGAGCAGCGCTGAGCTATTACAGGCCTGCATGAATGCTTTCTGGTGGCGTGTTTGGTTTAGAAGAGTTCAGTTGAAGCTTTTGGGATTGACTAGTTTATGGCTGTTTAAGGCTCCTGCCTTGTCTCCAGAGCTGTGGGATGTGCTGTACTCCCCTCTGCCCGTCCTCCCTCTCTCCATCTAAGGTTCTTATTCTGTCTTCTCCTCTGAGTTTACCCAAGAGCAAGAACCTCAGTGAAAATGCAGGCCATAATTGTGATGCCTTTACTAGGGCTTCTATAAACAAACTCTGACTTCAGCCCTATGGTCCTTCATCCATCTCTTATTTTTGTCAGTGCAGGTCTCCTATGCTTCTCTCTCTTGTGAGTGTCTCTGCTTTCCAACTCTTCCCATCTTGCTGGTCAGTCCTGTATCCCACTTTCATTAATGAGATATTAGGGATGTTAGCAAGTTCTGGGCCTCTCAGTCCATGTTTCTTTTGTCTCTGTGGCTGATGGAGATCTTCTGTGCTTGTTTTATGTATAAACAGTTACTGAGTCTTTCATATATTTATTTTTAAGAGATGATCTCACTGGAGAACTTATGACAAGCATCTACCCCAACTGCATCTTATATTTTAAAATCCTCTTTCATCAAACAGGTAAGGGGCTCCAAGACTGCTACAGACACAGCATATTCCTATTGAAGAGGGAAGAGTAGGGTAAGTGGAGACATCAACTTTGCAGTGGGTTATGAGCCACCACAATGGAGTAAATGCCCTGGAGTGAATATTCTGTATGCACACGATAAGCCTTAACTAGTCCTGTTTATGTGCACATTGAAAAAGATGGCAAGAAAATTACAGATCTTTTTCTCTTTATTTTTAAACTCCAAGTATCACTTTTTTCTGTGTGCAATTGCACTGAAATGTGTGGAATAAGGTCTTGGTTTACTAGTAGGTCGCAAATCATGAAGAAATGAAAAAAAATTGTCTTTGTTCCCCAGTTCTGGTGAAAATTCTCTCTCATTTCTTTCAGCAAAACCTCTGTCATGCCCCCTGCCCACAGTAGTCTGTGTTCTTGGCATCCTCCCCATCCCATGGGGTCCTATTTTTGGCATGCGCCAGCTCCCTTGTGGTACTGTTTTCTTGCCTCTGAATTAAGAGAACTGAGGGGCTGTGGGGATGTCGGGTGAAAATAAATCCTGGATACACTTATGCTTTTTCCACTGAAAATTTTCAATGGGGGAGGGGGGTTTCTAAACAGCTGTAATTTGTAGCGCTTTACCGCACAAGGGGTTTTAAAACATCAGATCTATTAGATCTAGTCAATATAGGCCAAGTAATTGTGAGAGATGAAAATTCTACCTCGATCTTAAATCTTTCCTGGCAGTGACAGATGCCAAAGCCTTTCTGGAAAAAAAAAAAAAAAAAGAACAAACCAACCAATTGGTTTGTCAAAGCTCACTTTATAAATACCTTTTGCAGGAATGATGATGTTTTGTATGAAACACACTGCAGAAAACTGACAGTGAGGATGGAAAATGCTGACCTAGTTTTATCCAGAACAAAAGCAGGATTTATTTTTTTTTGTACAATTTCTCCTTTTTTTCTTTTTCTTTTTCCTTGGAAGAAAAGAGAGTTCGATACATGCTAACGCTTAGGGACGGCAGAATCTGGTAGAAGGAAGAAAAGCCAAGCTCCTTCATGGTCAAAGGTCCACAAGAAACCTTATTAATCTGTCTAGAGCTTTCAGGTAAGTCAGTGGTGCCCTGCCCAAAGTATCTGGGTCCTGGCGCTTTTAGTTGTTACAACAGTCTCATCAGTCTTCAGCCCTACAAAACACCTTCAGCTTCTGCTCTGAATTGCAGGCAGAGCTGGGTTTTTAGAAAAGGAAAACTAGATTAATATTAATTGAGGTATCCCTTTAGGTGGACTTATGGGCCCTGGTTTGAAAAGTCACATTTATCTGTGCATACATGTGTATGTCCCCTAGATTGCTCTTAAGCCAGAGCACAAGCTGGATGGAGACCCTGGCCACCAAGCCAGGGATCTTTGCACGGAGTCTGCTGGAGGCCAGGTGGGCTTATTCTGACTCCTGACTTCAAAAGACTGACATCTTTTTGCCTTTGGGTGAAAGACATTATCTTTCTCTGGACAAGTGGATTGGTAGGTGCAAGAAATCATGTTAAAATTTCTGATAAGGAAAGGCAAATTAATGGAACAGAAGTCCCGGAGGGCTATGGCCCTCCAAGGTACAACTTCTGGAGACAAGCCAAGGGAAACACAGTGGTGTGCTTGTCCTTCTTGCCTTTTTCTATCAGCTACTAGCATGTGAATAAGAGGATGCCGAGCTAAGTGTGCTATTGACCTGCCCCATTTGGTCACTCATTTGTCCTTTTATTTGAAAGACACCTCATGCTCTTCCAGGTAAAGGTGGTGTTACAGCTGGTCATCCCTCACTACAGCTTCTGCCTTGCCACCAAAGGTGGTGTTTCAGCTGGTCACCCCTCACTACAGCTTCTGCCTTGCCACCCAACTCCAAAATGCTCTTATACTTAGGTCTCACTTTGCAGAACTAAGGGGACAGGATCTGAGATCAGTCCCTGCACTGCCCATTTCAACAGTCAGCATTGACAGTCTAAATGCACAAGAGGAATTGATATAGCTCCAACGGTGCCAAGGTGAGAGGGGGAGTTAGTTTGAGAGGATAACTAGGCAGAACTCAGCCTCCCAGAAAAGTTCTTGAGTGACAGGAAACAGACAGAAGGCCAACCAAAGCTTTCCTTCTCAAATTTGGCAAAGATATTTAAAATTACTGTATGCAGTGAAGGAGCAGTTTAACATTACTTAATTCCTTCTTTTTTAGACCTTTAGAATTTCATGAGTATTTGAGCTCTATCCTATTTGCATTCTTTGTTCTAATTTTTTGATACTTACACCAGACCTATCTTCCAGAGCATTCCAGGTCATTAAAATTCACTCTCTCCTTTTTAATCTCTCGCCTAGTTGTCAGCCTCAAGTGTGAGTTCCTCCCTGGAATGCTGTTGCTTTATTGCTTATTGTCAAAAATGTTTTCACTTGGAATTTTCCCGGCTGGTGACATAGTAAGCTATTGCTGTGGGTCAAAGTTTGCATATCAAGCCATCAGTTTTCATCATTGTGTTTGTCAGCAGCTAAGGACATTTTTATTAGACGAAACAATAAGAGGGTAAAATGCATTAAAATTCAGCCTGCCTGTTTCAAGCCGTAAATGAATCCAACTTTTGGTAATACAGAATAATTTGAAGTATCCTAAAGGGTAGACTAATGATATTCACTACCACTGGTTTTCTTTTTGCTGTTGTTACTTTGGCTTGCATAGCTCAAAAGAGGGTTTTATTTTAGTAATATTAGAGGCATTTAGACTTTGCTAATACTTGTTTGCTAGTTCCATTGATCTTGACAGGCTTGTAATATGTTGAGATCTATACAAGCACAGTAAAAAACCTCTGGACAAGATAGACTATAATTATTGTTAATTTCTCCAAAGTTTTTAATTATTACATATTTTCAGTAAAATTCTTTGCTTTCCTCAAGGATACACTGAGATATTCTTTTTTTTGAAAAATACCTGCTTTGTGCTCTAGATTTTCAGCTACCAGAATGTCTGGAGCAAACTGTCATTTGGAGATGTTTTTTATATTAAATGTTCTTAAGCAGACAGTACAAATAGTTGTGCTTTGTTCAGCAAAAAATTGGTTTTATTGCAAAGGAAATATTAAATCCAACCTCCAATCTACTGCGCAGTTAGTGTTCTTCACAAAAAAGTTGCCTTTTTTGTTCCCAACTTTGGGGACTCTAAGGGCAAATTCAAAGCCATGGAGAGGTGAAGAATGCTCACGAAGATGAGGTTTAATGTGAAAAATACCACAACTGATGCAATTTTACTCCTTATTGCTGGCTCCCTGTCAGCACAGGCATGCCAAACTGGGGTCTCCAGGGTGGGCACTGAGGTGTGCCAGTCTGGTGGGCATATGGGTGAGAGATATTAACTGGCTCTGTCCTACATAGGTAGGAATTGCTTGGGAATATCATGTTGGGTTACTGTGATGATGTGGAAGTGTCTCTATCTCCAGAGACAGCCCCTGACTGCATGGACCCCCGCATTAACACTCCAGCCTGTGATGGGCTACTTCATATTTTGTGGTGCATTTGAGCCACCTTTTAGCACCACCACAAAAAGACTTTGGCTATGGTGACCATCTTCTTGGGTCCCCTCCAGCAGGAGAGTTAAGAACATAGAATCATAGATTTGTTTAGGTTGGAAAAGAGCTTTAAGATCATGGAGTCCAACCACTAACCCAGCACTGTCAAGTTCACCACTAAACTGTGTCACTAAGCACCATATCTACAGGTCTTCTAGATACCTCCAGGGATGAGGACTCCGCCACCTCCCTGGGCAGCCTGTTCCAGAGCTTGACAACCCTTTCTGTGAAGAAATTTTTCCTAATATCCACCCTAAACCTTTCCTGGCACAACTTGAGGCCAATAACCCTGGGGTTTCTGTTGCTCTGAATATCTGAGCTGTTGTTGACTATATGCTTGAGATATCTGGGGAATGAGACCAGCTTGCCACAGCAATTAGCCTTGAAAGAAACAAAGTGCAGTGTTACGAACCATTTCAGGTAGCGAAGTTATTCCATTAAAAAGGAGCTAGATCATTCCAAACAGTACATGAAATCCAAATGCAGAAAGACACGTCAGCAAGGTGTGAAGGAGATGCAATCTCCAGCATCTCTAGTTTAGCCCCGTCATGTTTTCTGGCTTATTTATCTCCCTCCATGCTGAACATGGTGACATCAAAGTTGAATCACAGACCATGGGAGGGAGAAAAGGCCATTCACTGAACCTCTGGTGTGGTATGCAGAGGTGCTGGATACAGCGTCAAAGGCACCAAGATGCTGAGGAAGCCTTGTGCGTTGCTGTTTTGCTATGTTGGTTCTCTTCAGAGTGAAATCAGAATGAGAACACATCTGAAAAAGTAGATAGTCTAATGAGTAAGACATTTGGTAAATAAGACCAATTAAAAATCAAAAGCAGTACACATCTGAAAAGGCAGATAATATGGTGGGTAAGACATTTGGTAAATAAGAGCAAATAATGATGTTCTAAACCTCAACCTAACACACTCATGTCAACACTCACGCGCCCACCCACAGCAGGTTTATACTGTTTTTAAATGCAGCTAGGTTTTAGTTCTTTATGAAAATAATTTTGTTCTTCTAATCAGGTATTTAACTTCACTTTTGGGGGTATAATAGGAGGCAAACAGGGGAAAGTAAAGTCATCCCGTTATTTTCTACCGAGAGCACGTGAAAGAGAGAGCTGGGATGGGGATGTTTTTATCCTCTTGTCTGTTAGGAGTGTTATTAGGACAATCTTTGTGATAAGGCAGGAGTCAGAGCCTTGTCTCTCAGAGCTTGGGGTTTAAACTGACAAGTGGTTTTGGTTCTGGGGAGAGGGGAACACAGTGGGAGAACCAGTGTGTTTGGGACCCCAAAACAGGTCTAAGGTGAATCAAGAAGTGAAGCCATGTATCCTGAATCCAATAGGGTTGGGTGGCAAAATGTTCAAACACATATTCACAGGTCCCTAAGGATCTACAGAAAACACTGAAGCATGTCTTGCCTAACATATCACCTGCCTGCCTGATATACAGAACTTCCCAATAGCTTCAAATTCAGCCAAGATCAAATCTAGTCCCTAAAGAATCTTTGCCCCAGGCTTTAGAGCTCTGGGACAAACTGGTCCGTCTCATGGGGCAGTCACAGAGCCATGTGCACTCCTTTGCTTTCAGGGAGCCAGCTGGCATGTCCTTAGATCTGACATACTGCACATCCCAGACCAGATCATTTTATTTATTTAAAATTGGTATAAAGTTCAACATTTTATGCTGTTTAAAAGTTCTGTCCATTACTCTTTTGAAGACTTTGTGAGTTAGATTGTTCCTCATCTTGCTGGATGTTTGTCACTAGACTTAATAACCTTCAATATTATAAAGGTTTACCTTATTTCTGGAATTTTGCTGGCTGGGTTCTCAAGGCTTTGCCTCTTTATACATCTTTCTCTAGGAGTTAAGAGGTGTGTTTCTACCAGGTATTTTCCTTAGATTAAAGTACGATCTAAAATCCTTTGTCTGGACAAGTGCTGTAGACCACAATTAGACTGGTCAGAATTGCTGCCTGACATTTTTCACATTGCAATTCAAACTAATCTGTGCAGAGCTCAGTGCACAATTCACGTGATACTTGATGTGAGCTTTTCTGATGGAGGAGTGGCTGAAAAATATATTGAATTTGCTCAGATTCACTTCTGCCTCAAACTGCTTTTGGAGAATCCTTGGAAGGCTTTTTGTTTGTTTGTTTGTCTGTTTAATGTACAACTTGCTGCTAGGAGCAGAATATTTCAGCTCAGCGGTGGCTGATGAGCGGTGTCACCCAGCAGTGCTTCTCCACCAGCAGTGGCCAAGTTTCTAGTTTCAGTACTTGAAAAAAAGGAAATGTGAATTCACTCACTGCAGAGTTTCAAGAGGCTATATAGGAAATTGGTGCTCAGCTGATTCTTGTTTGAGGAAAATGTAAATTCAGGCTGCTCCTTGGCAGTAAAAAGGACAGTGGAATAACTAGGAGAGTAATTCATTCAGAAACAGGAAGAAAAAGCAAAATAGAGTACTCCACAGATTATATTTTATCTTCTGAAATATGGCACATGTGGGCCTGATGGCAAGCCTCAATAGCGATAGCGTTTAGTTCTAGTATAATTCTCTTAATTATTACACATTGGGGTTATTTTCATAAAGGCACATGTTGCAGCTGGTATAGGTGGGGAGGTGTCACGTACGATACAGGGACAATCAGCTGGAAAAGTCTTGTGAATCCAGCTCCCTGGCATTTTGGGGAATTATAATAACTGTAAAGTTTTGCTGTATAGGCAGACCTGTCCCTACACTTATTTAGTTGTTGGGTCACAGCTCTTCATCTTCCAGGAAACAGTTCCCCCCCAGATGACCTCTTTCTCTGGCAAGTAAACACCTGGGAAATTACCAATAACAGCGAATCCAGCTATAGGTCTTGATAAGAGATGTATCTACTGCAAACTCAGCGCTTCGGTAGTGATTAGGGATGGATTTATTCTGTTTTCAGGGTGTCATACTTTGGTCTGCCACCCAGCCATCCTTTCAGAAGTGGACCATATCTGTTTTACTGCTTGTTGCCCAGTACATGATGGAAAGTACCTGCTTATTTCATTCACACTATAGCCCCATACGAATACTTTAATTTTTCTCTGTGGGCCCCAAGCATTTTAAAGCAGGGGCAAGCATTGTGAGTCCCATACATCTTATTGAATAACACAGGACACAGCACTTCACCCTGGGGTTCTTGCCTCAAAACAATGACTGTTGGTGGAGCTGGGCAAAAATCCCCAAATCTCCACAATTCTCCATACAGTAGAAAAAATCCTTCACAGATGCAGATTGAGTGCATAAACGTAGAGGACCTGGTGCCCATAACGCACTTTTGGACATCAGTCTGGCTTTCTCGGTTGCAAGAATTGAATTAGAAATCCTGGAAGTATCTCAATGCACTTTGGAGCACATTAAAAATTCAGAGAAAATGCGACAGTGTGGGAAGTTCCAGGGTTATAAATGTTTGTGTGTATGCGTGTGGGGAAATGCCTCTTTCAGAGCACAGTTTTTGCTCCTACAAGGCTGCCAGGACTTTGTCTCTCAGATGGTCACCTTTTTTGTCCTAGTTACTACAAATCTGGTGCCTCAGGTTAATGGTCTTTTAGGTGAAAGCTCAGAACCATATCATTGCTGTTGTAGATTCAATAAATATCTGTCCCTTCTCCCCTTTGGAGAAGTTGTGAGGAAGGTGAATCAGCTGATGAAGATGGCAAAAGAAACTGGAAGTGGATGAGTCTGTGGATCACCTGGCTTTCAGGTCTGCATGGCTTCGATCTTTGCCTGAGACCTGAACAACAAAGCCTCAAGAGCTCTTCTTTGGTATCCATGAGCAAAACTGATGAGTTCCTTGAAGGTATGCATTAATGATACGCACCGTGAAAGGTATTGCACAAGTTGATTTCAAAGGGGTTCGCTTTCTCCTTAATCTGTAGATTGATTGTGGCCACTTTTCTGTGAGTTTCAGCCTTGTGGCTGCTCCAAGTTGGGTTTTATGAACATCTGTATTTGGCATGCAAGGTAGGGGTCATCTCACCTGACTGCAGAGTGCCCATCATCATCTGAGCCAGTTGTTCTGGTCTCCATTTAGAGTGACGGGGGATAAAATAGACACTTCCAGGATACAATTCATCTGATGTTGTTGGACTGAGATAAATTGTGCTTGTCTCTCTTGGCTGACTTAAAATGCATTAAGAGGACTAGTTCTGATGGCAGTACCTGTGTAGTGTACACATGCCCTGAAACAGATGAATCCTCCTCCAGCTAAAGTATTGCTTGCTGTTCCCTGTTAGGCAAACAAACAAGGCTTGAAGTAAACCTCAGACACATGAATGGAAACTACAGTAACCATGAAACGTTAAAATGCACTATCTGGTGGTGCAGTGACAACATCCAAAGGTTTGCAAAACCAGCAAAAAGAAACTATCCTAACATGGAGGTGAGTACTGAAAAAAAGAATCAAAACCATTAATAATATAGTTTAACACTCACTGGTAAAATAATGGCTGTGGGTGCAAGTGCACCCACAGATGATAAAGATGAAGAGAGAAGCTACTATCCTGATTCAAGGTAAAGACATACCCTGTACACAAATATATGCACAATCTCAACAAATTCATTGTAAAAAGAATTAAAGCCATCATCATTAATGTGAGGAAGAAAGGAAGATTGTGTGATAATGAAAGATATGACCCAATGCAGTTATCTTTGCTCCTACTACAAGCAGTACCGAAAAGAAAAAAAAAAAAGAATTTAAATCTCATCAATAAGAACACTGTTACACACCTGGGGTCTAAACATCTGGGAAGTTCTGTATTAGTGAAACCATCCTCAGGCTTACAGGGTGGATGAAAACTGAAAGTGCCAGCCACCTGCAATTTTAAATCGTTAATTTGGAAAGATGTGCCTGTGTCATCCCATTTCAAAAGCACCAAACGAGCTGCGTAGTCGTTGTTATTACTGTGATCCTAACACATTCGAATCTCCGTGTGCAGGGATTTATACGCACACAGTGACTCTGTGTCTTAAGATGAGACTCCGTGCTCCTCAGAATGCCTTTAATTCCTAACCACTAGGGGTTATAGTCCCCTCTTGATGTGCTAGGATTTATATCCATAACTCCTGGTAATACTCATGGGAATTGCATGCATGAATCACCATTCAAGAAAATGAATCCTCACAACGTTTAGTTTCTGGAGTTTTCTCATGTTTCTTGTCTATCAGGTTTCTCGTACTTATTAGCAAGCCCACAGCCTGTTGATGACAACTATTAAAATCTACATATTTCCTGCATGAAATTCTATTATTCTTAAGGTAGGAAATGGTTTCAAAGCAGGCTATATTTTGTGAATATTAGTAATGGCATGACCCATGTAGGGTGAAACTTCCAAATAATCTGCAAAAATATATTCCGATCCCCACCTGGGTCTGCAGCTCTCACCAAGAGAAAAGCAGAGCTGAATTCTGGTGGGTGATTTTTCAAACCTGAGGCAGTGTGGTCAGAATGTGTGTGCAGAATGTGCTGTCAAAGTGGTGGAGAAACTAGGCTCCATGTAGAATGGTTATAGTAACTTGAACTGAAATTGCACTTCTTAGGCAGAGCCACTCTTGGTGGTTTTCTAAATGAAATTTACATACTAGTCAACAGCTAGTCCTTGCTCCCAGGGAGCAGTGCATTTCCACCTGAGAAGTTCTGGATGATGTGAAAAATCCCTTTCCTCCTTGTTCCCCAAAGGCTTGTTAATCTAGTCCATGCCATTTCCATCCCATGGACATGAAGGAAACCTCCCACCTCGAAGTGTATCAGGTCCAGCTTATTTCCTCCCGTCAGCTGAGCTCCGACTCCTGAGCAAGCTCTGTGAAGTTAGCCAAACACCATCTAACTACCTCATCAAGTTATTTTGATCCTGGAGACCATGTGGGTCTGCCTTCTTGTGGTAAATAGGTGTTAGGACTGCAGGGTGAAATGCTAAAATGGACTAAATAAAGCTTTCCTTTGTTCATGTAGTCTCACAAAGATCAGCTCCTCTCTGACCTTTTTTAACATCTCTGTGAAACCCAAAGATAAACTGATTAGGCAACATTGCTTGGAGTGCCAGCAGCACACAGATAACACACAGTCTTTCCTATTTGCCACCACACAGAGCTACATCCTTCACAGCAGGACAGTCTTATGAAGGAAGAACAGCTCATTGAAGTTGAATCTTAGAGAGGCAGAGGTAATGCTGTTGCTCAGAGTAAAGGATTTCAAAGAGTATGTAGCTGTAGCATTGTCTTTTTTTTGTGGAAGGTGTCCGTCCAACTCAGTCTTCCCTGACAGTAATCCCTTCCACAGCAGCATGTACAGGTAATGGGCTCTGTTGTTTCCCTCCACTTTAGAGACTCTGTCCTGTCTCCTCTGGTGGTGACCCCACCTTGTTCTTGCCATGTTTGTCATTTTGCAGGAAAAGTGAAGCCGTATGAGAGAAATGTGCATAAAGTCATCAGCAGCTGGAAAACTCTAACAAGTAAGAAATGCCGTCATTATCTCCCTTAACGACACCAACAACTCAACTGCATCATACCTCCAGTCCTTCAAGTGGCTCTTCAGAGGATTTCAAATCCAATTCATAGTCTATTCTTTGCTGACAATGTCCAACAAGACCTGGGAAAAGGCTACTGGAAAAAAGAAACAACCAAAAGATTCAAGAACCCCTGAGGACAAGAATCTTGCTCCTCTGAATTGTGGAGCCCTGTGTAATAGGGTGAAGAACCCCTGGGTCAGACATACAAAGCTGACTCCCTGAAGAAGAAATGAGCAGCACAAACTTCACTCTCTTCTACACCAAGTGTATTCTTCAATCTCACTTTCTTTCGTACCTGAATCATGCAAGGTAAGAATCCTTTCTGAAGAAAATCCAGCCAATGCAGCAAACTCCACTGAAAAGGAACAAAGAGCAAACAGCTGTGCCCTGTGACGTGCACCATGTAAGAACCAGTAGAAAATGGGAATAGTATATGAATGACAATGGTCATACTGTGCCGAGGGTCTCAGTGCAAATACTGCATCTTAAGGTAGGTAGATACACATGCACTGAGATGCCAACAACATGCTTAGTGCATCTTGTTTGTAAAGTAGTTGAGTTGCACTAAAGGTCAGGTTTGTAACTCCAGTCATGCCAGAGGGTAGGTTCCTACTCTAAGCAAGATGTCCATAAGGTTCCAACAGGTAGTGGAGACTTTGCTGCTAGTTTGAAGTACAATATCGAGGGACGCACAGCCATACAGAGTACGTGGTGTGCAAATTCCTCTCCCTTCCAAGTTGCAGCAAGAGGACTTATCTGCTAAGACAAGCCAAAGTCCAGATCCGGCACTTGCAGCCCCAGGGTTAGCATGTTGTAGGTCACGCTGCAATCTGCTTGAAGTGAATACAAGTAGAACAGCCCACAGCAGCAGAGCTTTAGTCCATACGAGGAGCCCTGCTTGGCTTTGGTTGGTAGGTTCTACCTTCACATAGGCTTTTACAGGCATTGAGTGTTGGTGCCCTCACTCACAGGGATTAATGATGGTGGAGTGCACCAAAGTGTCAGATATTTAGCAGAAATAACCTTTCTCCCTGTATTTGCTAAGCATCCAATTTCAATACTTGCTCCTGAACAAAAAGAAGCAAAAATCTTTAAGCAATCAGACTAACTGTGTTTTACTCCTTCAGTTGTCCTGCTCTCATGGTCTAATTTTCGAAAGCAATGAGTCCCCTCCATGCAAGGCTGGGGCTGGATCTTCACCTCCAGATGAAATTTAATTGCCTGCTCCCTTGCACTGTAGAGTTAAAACTCTCCTCTCTTCACACAGCATTTTACTATGAGCGGTTTTCCTCTTAAAATTATCCAGCAACTCCAAGCCTGCCTCTTGTCAGTGACAAAGGAGGAGATATTATTGTTACCCTTAAGCTTATCTGCCAGACAGCAAAGTCGTCCTGCATTTCTTTCCCTCTCCAAGTGAAGCTTTCTTAGAGTACCTGCAAGCAAGGATGATTCTGAAATTTGCTTGTACCTCAGATGAGGCTGCAAACAAAGATGAAGTGCTGTGACAAACACATCCGAAGTTGGTGTTTGCCTCTCTCTCCGGCTCCTTCTTACTTCTGAACCTCTGGATTAACTGACCTGTGTGTCAAGCCTGAAAAAAAAAATCAGATTATATTATATCAAATGGAGAAACAGCAATAAATAAGAGTTTAGAGAACTAACCAAAACATGTCTAATCATTTGGGTTTAGGATTTAATTTACTGGGGTTTTTTTTCTTCTTTTTCTTCTCCTAGCCCCTGCTTGATACTTAAAACACAAAACCCAGCAGGAAGAGAGGTAATGGAATCTGGGGGCAACTGGTGTTCAAAGACCTGGCTTGAAATGGGTCTATGCTAATGCCGAGGGTCTGTTCAAATTGAGTCGATGTTGTGTGTACTCCCAAAGGGACAACTTCATCAGGACAGACTGCGTGGTGCAGGATTGTCTCTCTAACTATTTCACTGGGCTGCATCTTTGAGCCAAAACCTCAAAGAGCTTTTGGCTATCCCTGACCCGGCCCTTGGCCAGAGCAGGATACATTCATCTCCCAAGAACCACCCGGCACGTGTGTGGTCTCTGAGCTGGGCACAGGGAGGGCACACTCATCCCAGTGTAACTGAGTTTAATTGCTGCCTCCTGACTCTTTTCATAAAAGGATTCTGCACTTAGAGGCTCAGAGCCTTTTCCTTGAACTTTCTTACTCCAAATTTTGCTGATGTAACTCCTTTGTTCTTGACGGAATTAAATTGGTGAATTATTGGTCAGATGTAGATTTGAATTTGGCAATGAACCTCATCATATTTCCTCGTTTCTCTCCCTTTTATATCTTCATGAAATACTACAAATCGTTTTGCATGTTTGCACATGTGGCTCCCATACCAAATATTTGCGCAAAAGGGAAATTTAAAGAACTCGCTATAGAACAAAATATCAATTTTGCACAAAATTATAGTAATGCTCTTTCTTTTTTCCTGAGGCAGAGAAAAAGCTCTTCAGAAACAGAACTTAAAAAGACATGTCACTGAAAGTACGTAAAATAAGAGCTGTAACTCATGCCCACAGGACATTCTGTTGAAAATGTGGGTGCAGACATCATATTGACACATATTTCTTAAACAAAACAAACAAACAAATTGCTAAGCAAGTATTGACACAACTAAAAGTTTGCTGGCTTAGAGAAGAGGTTGTTTTATATCCCTGGAGGAAGCTGGTGCTTGGTTACACTGAATAAGAAATCTGGTACCAAGCCATTAAAGAAATCTGTAGGTGCAACACTGAGCACCTACGGCTGCAGACCCTGTTTGAATAAATTGAGGCATTAAATGCATCATATTCACAGTAAGCAATAAATGCAGGTAATTATGGAAATAAGAGGCGAGGACAAGGGGAATGGGTGAAGTGCTTGTTCATATGCAGAGCAAGGTCCAAACAAAGCAGGCAATCCTTTTACAGGGTCACCATTTACAGGTTTTGTGTGTCCTTTGATTGAAAAGGGAATTGTGATTTTTCAGGGTGGTCCAGACAGTTTGTCCCATCCCAGAAAGAGACAGTAGTAGAAAAACCAAACCTCAAAATTGCAGCTTTGGATTAGAAAAACTATGATTTTTTTTTTTTGCTGGGAAAAGGTTTTTGGTGTCCTGCAGTTTGTCCTTTTCTCAGCTATGTCAGCCGATCTTCTCTCTGCCTGCAGACATTGCCTCTTTCACATTCTCGGATGACTCTAATTATGTCACTGTAGAAAAATAATTAGCTTTTTCACTTTTTGTAGGAACGAGGTTCCACCATATTCTTCTTTCCATGTAAATCCACAGAGATAAGTTTGCCTCCAAAGGGCAATTCACAGAGATATCCATGCACCCCGCTGTCCCTTAACACTTTCTCTCGACAATGCAGAATGAGGAGAGGCTAGTGTTGCTACTCAAAGGATAAATAAGGATATTTCAGGTGAAATGGAAAAGTAACACTGACAGCCTTGGAAAAAGAGACACACACCTCCAGTGAGAGACCCATCGTGGGTGTTGACAGAGTGTGAGGCATCCACAGGCTGCTGAGCAGTTTCTGTATGAAGCAGTTTGCCTGATTAATGCCTAGGAACTCAGTACTGATTCCACCTAAATACCGTAAATGAACTTCAGGGAAAACAGTGTTTTTCTTTTTGATCAACCTCATCTCTGGGAATATAATGAGCACAATTACCCTTGCTTGACTATGCAACATTATTCTGGTTTGCCAGTTAATTGCTGATGATGTCTTCAAGCTTATTAAAACCAGACAATGTATTCACATATGTTTAAACAGAAATTTCTGGTGAAATTTAGAATAATATCATAGGTCTTTGCTATCATTTGTCTTATTTTAATCTTTTTTTTTTTTTTTTACAAAAAGACATCAAAATCTAGGAGAGTCTCTTGAGCACCCTGAAGTTTCCCTGCTTTGGTACATGAATGAACATTTTGTATTAGTGCTGTCAAATGTTTTTCATCTGAGGTCCCAATCTGCAAGTTTCTCAATACCTGAGGAAGCTTTCAGATTTCAATTCAAAATCAAGGTATCGAGAAAGGGTCAATTCCAATTACAGCAGTAGTTGTAGCAGCAGTAGGAGAAATATTGCAGAATTACTACAGCCTGTTTGTGCATTGTTGTGCTTTTAAAGGGTGAAAAAAACCCAAGATTTTTTAACTCTTTTTTAATTTTCAGTCCAAGTAGAATTTAAAGCTACCAACTAGATGGACAGAAGAGCTTAATGTGACAATGCAGGTCAACGTGGGAGGTAACGATCTCATCAAACCAACTGCCAAATGCTTTGCCTTTAATATATACAGGAGTTGCTATTCTACAGTTCTGCTGTTCGTTAATGTTTGGAACAAGAGGACCTGAGAACATCTAACCTATCAGGACTGCAGGAAATTCAATTTCCCTTTGATCTGTTGGGTGCTGGAATTGTCCATTCCCATTACCCGTACAAGCATAGGAGGTGTAAATTGCAGGGAAAAAACTCTTGCAGCCCATAATCAGTATTATATTTAGATCACAAAGTCAATAAGGCACAAGCAGTTCTTTGTTACATGTTTGTGCCATGCACGAGGATCCAGAATGACTCAAGAAACCTTGGTAGGATTAGAAGGTATGAAGAAAAAAGCTAAACAGAGCTTGTTCCATTCCTAAGGCAGTTCCATTGTAAGGAAGAATTGTAATATGTCTGCATTTCTGCAGCTTCCCCAGTAATGGTGACACTGGCAAACCTCTACTGTGTCTCCCAGCTGTAGCCTGGATGGTTCAGTATGGTGGTGGTCAGTCATTGTTCCTTTGGCATCCATGGAAGGCCCTGTCTTCAACGCTGCTCAGACTAACTGCTTCCAACGGCTCTCAACCATTGACTGTGTGGTGGGACGCTGGAACATCCCAGCCACGCCTTCTCCTGATGCATAAGAGTGACCAGGAGCCATCTTCACAGCGCTGTGTTTTTGGGATGAGTGTCTCTCGCTGTGTTCACTCTGTGTTCAATCTCTCTTTCTACCTGCTTGTCACCTTTCTGGGGAAGGAGTAGCAGATCATTCCTGACTCTAGGGGTGTCTGTTGTAAGTACCATGGACTTCAAGCTTTCACAAGATGCATAGTTTACCTTTAAATGGATAGCTAACTCCAGAAAATGATTAAACCAGTGACTAAAACGTGTTCTAATAGCCAGGGGAGAAAGTGGAATTCTGGACTGATGTTCAACAAAACATTGGCAAGTATTTCTGGTTTTGTTCTAAAATCTTCCTGGCTTTGCTTAGGCAAGGGGATAAAGGCTGTGTAACGCAAATAATAGGGGAAAAGACATTAATTTTCATTTTATCTGTTTTCTTCTGCCTTATCTTTACCGTGTGACTCATTTCCATTAGATTTTGGTGGGTGCTTGGTTCTGACTCTGAACTGATGGCTCTGGTAACCCATGAGTTTTAGCCATTCCTCCCAGAAGAGCTGAAATACTATTCACTGAATTATAGAATCACAGAATGTTTTGGGTTGGAAGGGACTTAAAACATCATCTAGTTCCAACCCCTCTGCTATGGGCAGAGACAGCTCCCACTAGACCAGGTTGCTCAAAGCCCCATCCTAACTAGGTTGTCCTAGCCTTGCTGAATGGGGTATCATTTCCTATGTGGTTTGAATCCCCTTGATCTAGACAGAACTGTGGGATCCTGGGTACTTCTGAAACCCACTGGATTTGGTGGAAGATGTAGGTGTTCATCCACCAGCAGCACAGAGCCTGTAAACATGAATTTTATAGTGATAATCATGAAGCTGAAGACAGCCTTGATCGCAAGTGTGAGGGGGAGCTAAACATAGTTTCCCCTAATCTTTTGGGATCTGGGCATTTATCTCTCTGCTTAATTGAATGAATGGGAAATTAGATAAAACTTTGCAGAGTAAATCTTTTAGCAAATGTGATACCCAAGTAAAAAATTTTCAGCAGACTCTACATTTTCACAGCTGCTCCTTTGTTTTGTGGAAGTGTATTTTGAATGTAAGTCCTGCTTACATTGCATGCCTATTAATTCTATTGTACATATTAAATGTCCTCTTTGTAGGGTGTAAAACCAGAAGGGAGACTAAAAACAAATAGCATGTGTTTAAAATGTTTTATGGAAGATGGCACCAATATTTTCTGAAAGCCTCCATGAGTCCAAGGCACTGCTCTCTGATAACAGCGTTATTGTTCAAGGCCAAAACTGGAACCTGAAATTAAGTAGGAAATAATGGAAGAGAAGAGTCAATATGCTACTTAGCCTTGCAAGAGAGAAAAACAAACACCCAACAAATAGACAAGATACAAAAAAAGTGTTGCTTGCTTCTCTACCAGCCTACCTGCATCTGTCAATCTGACAATTTAAGTCCCATTTGCTCTCAATAGCTAAGAAGTAAAACTTATTTTCCTTTTATTTCAGAAAACCTTGTAAGCCATCAGAAGTGACATCACTGTCATGCTCTCACCCACAGCACGGTGATGTCTCACATGCATATGCTGTGAGAGACAGCAGAGGTACTTCTGCTTCCATTTTGGAACACAGGACAGAGCTCTGAGCATTGGTCTGTATATAGTTACTCTCTTCCTCCAGATTTGTCTTTTACTTGGTAGTCTTTGGGAAATATGTTCACAGGAACCTGTCCATAGCAGCTACCCTGAGGCCTTCCGTAGCTGGTGGCTTTCCACATGGAACTGGATGTCTTCTCATCCCACCAAGAAGCCAGGTTGAGGGCAGTTTGTGAGCTTCTCTGTGGTGGGATTGCTTTAGAGCATCTCATCAGCTGATCCTAGGTTGTTTTCACATCCTTTCTTAGGACAGGACATGCATTTACACCTCCAGTCATTATACTGAGGGACCATGGCATGTGAACTTCAAGTTTGTGAGTGACATGGACCAGCCTCACCAGAAGGCACTAACACAGTTGCGTTAAGAAAGGATGATACATCCAGCCGTCCTAGAGTGAACGCCTGGACAGCTGTGTAATATCCAAACCTCTGGGAGAGGCCTGGCCAAGGGAAAGGAGACATGGCCATGATGTCCCACACCTTCTAGTCATCCCTGCCTGTCCTAAGGGACCAAAAGCAGCTGGCAAAATTTGGGGCATCTGTCAGGTTATTTGATTCTGTGTTAGAAAGGCTGGCCAATGGCTTTGCTTACCAAAGCAAATGGTAGAATCCACCTGCTGTAGGTGCTACAGCTGAAAAATAGTGAGCAACAGAGACAGATCCAACGAGGAAGAGGATGGATGTAGCGAAGGCACAGGGAACTGGACTGAGGAGGAGAAGAGGCACTTTGCCAGTCATAGAAGACGCAGAACTTACCACCTGCTACCACAGAAGTAATTAAATTGCACTCCAGAAATGGATAGTCCATATCCAAGTGAGGCAAAACTGATCTCGTACAGATCTGTTCCAACCTGGAGAGTTATTACATCTCTCTATTTCTAATTACGCTGTTACCCAGTATGATGCCAACTCCAAAGGCAGAACCTGTGTCACTAAAGAACCTTTTCTTTGTGGAAACAATGATTAGTGGAGGCAATTATTTCTCCTGAGAAATTTTGGAAATAGTTCCCTTTTCTATCTGAAGCTCCTATCATTTTTTGACACACAAAAAAAAAAGGAATGCAAAAACTTTGAAAACTAGGACTGTGATTTTTTAATTTTATTTTTATGATAAATATTCAGTTTGAGATAAGTCTTTAATAAAACTTCTACCAAAAATTGGCATTTTTAAAAGAAGGGAAATATTGTGGTTTTTTTCCAATACAAAACTATAAAACATCAAAAGAGACAGAAGACACCAACAAACATTTCCTATCTATCCAAAAAGTAATTTTTTTTGGATGGAGATATTTTGACTAAGAAGTTGAAAAAGCCACAGTGGTCAAACTAATGGTGCTTCACTTACACACTCTCCACCTCCTCTGGAGAAACTGTCTCTCCAAGACCTGGGACAATGCATAACGGTTCAGGTAGGACAACGCTGCTTTGACATTGACATCTGGACCATCTACACTAGTGAAGATTACATACCTGTCAGAGTGGTTTGGGTATAGGCCGTGAGCTGCCACATACAGATGTCCAGGGCTATAAATCCAGAACAGTTGCCCAGTTGAGTTGGTCCCTTGAGAGAGATACAGTATGAGCGCACCTTGTCTCTAAGCATTGGCTCTAACCATGTCTCTAAGCATCGGCTTTATCTCCCTCCTTGCAGATGCCACCAGCCTCTGGAAGAGAAGAGATGAAGACATGGGTGAGTTAATATCATTTTGTGTCTTGCCTCACCTGTCCACCACCAGTGTTCATCCCCATCCCAGTCAGGCCCACTTGTGCTGCTCAGCTTCCAGAGCGATGCTTGCAGGCAACAATGTCTTGATGTTTTACCTCGTAGACAGGACAGACATTGCATGACTTCTGATTTGGCAGTGGAGGAGGTTTGCTTAAATTCCATGTTCTTCCTCACCTTTCTTACACACATGTGATTTTAGTGGAGCAAAACATTGCTGAGCAAACCAAGTTCTAAAGAGTATTTTAATTTGAGACCCAGTATGATGGGAAACTTTTATGAACAAGCAGAAATGTGTGTTTGGAGCTGGATCTGCAGTAACCAACCTAGTGAGTGACTTGTCATACATGGGGTATCTCTGGTCACCAATCCAGCCTCATAGATATGTTCACAGTGGTGGTTTCTACTGGTGAAGCCATTGCAATTCGAAGTACCTTTGCCCATGCAATGACCTGTGTTTGAGGAGAGGAGAAAAGTGCAGACACTTTTAGGGTGACTTTTAGTCTGAGTACACATCAAAGGTGTTTTGCTCCACATGTCAGGGCAAGGCCTCTGGCTCTGGTCCTGATTTAAGTCAAATGCCAGCAGGAGAGACCCCAACTGACTTATTTTAAACATTCACATTTAAATGGACATATAAACCTTTGCGTTTAAAATGGACATTTCCACCACAATATCTTTTTGTTTATTTTACTGAAAGGTGCTGTCTGGCCTTCCTGGGCCAAAATGCTGGGAGAGTGGGCTGGGACAATGATAAGGAGATGAGGTGAGCCCCTCTGCCACATCCCTGCAGAAGGACCTGGGCACGAGTCTCTGGACTTTGGTCTTCAAAGATGACTCCTCTGTCAGGGTGCACTGAGCCCCCAGGAGAAAAGGCATCTGTGGAAGGGATGGTGATGCCTACCCTGTTCCCCTCCAAGTTTCAGCTCTCCATCACACCCCTTTGCTCCTTGGTTGGTCGGTGAGTGAAGTCTTCATAATCCTTTTTGGGTAATTCCTACCCCATCCACAGTGACAACATGCCATGACCCCAGGTCCCACAGTGGTGGTTTCACCACTGTGAAGTAACATGACGGCCAGCAGAAAGTTCTTCTCCATGGAGGCAATGGGAGGCAGAAGGATGCCCCATCTTTGCCTCTGAAGCCAATGGCAGCCCACCTCCTTGTCCTTGTCCCCATCAGCAATTTCAGGGTGGTATTACACCCGGTGCAGGCAGAGCAAGGACACGTTGGTGGTGTCAGGCGGTGACGAGGTGTTTTTTTGCAAAGTGCTTAGCGCGGCGATTTCTCGCTGCCTGCCTTGCCACGAAGGGCAGCTTTCTGCCTGGCATTGTTCTGCTCCCTAATCTCAGTCATGTGCTCTTTGGCATCCAGATTCACAGTTGTAACCATCCAGCGCTTTGATATTTATTCTGTGTCATTTGATCAGTTTGGGGGGGGGGGATGGACAGCTTTTTCTTGCCACCCCCCCCCCCCTTTCTCTGCTTGGTGGCGTGGCGACAAATAGATTGGATACAAGGAGCCAATCACAAAATTGCTGCTGGGAGGAAAGGAGGAAAAAAAAAAATCCCCAAACCCAGAGAGTAACACATACAGCTGTATTTTATTGAATGGACTTGGATATGCCCCTCTCCCAACAAAGCCCTAGAAGGGTTCAGACGCGGCCCCACGGATGCCACCCCCCGCCCTGCTCCCCAAGGGATGCTCACCCAGCCCTCGGACCAAAACTTTTGCTGCCGTATCACAGGACACGATAATCTCCCGTATCCCGTCTCTGTAACCCAGAAGCCGCCTCCCTCTAATATTTCACATATTCCCTAAATTCGTTTGCAAGGGGGCAGGAGAGGAGATAACGGCGGTGAGTTGAGCTGAGTGGGAACTGCTGACTGACAAAGTGTGTAGTGCAGTACGGGTGCTTTCTGGCTCTCTAATTATCCTTTTCCTTCTTGACTCCAGTATCACATGTAGCCATGTGTAGAATCATAAAATAATTATGCAGTGTACAAGCTTTCTGGGAGCATGTACCACTGTTTTCCTAATTCTTTATCGCTCCCATTGATCGTGGCGTGTGTGCATTGATCCAAGTCGGCCATCTGGTTGGGGAAGATAAGCGTGCGAGTGTCTTTGCATTGCACTGTCACTCAGGGAGGGGGGTACATTTTGGCTGTAGGGAATTACAGGGGCAGGATTAGCCCTCTTCCTAGGAGTAAACTGAATTTTAAATGTAGTGTTGCAGCTGCATGGACCATGTTGCTAACTTCTGGTTTTGCCCATAGACCGGGTAGATTTTCTTTATAATTATTATTATTATTATTTCCTTCTTTTTCCTGCTCAGACTGTATTTAGAGATAGAGATATGGCTTGCATTAAATGGAGGGGAGAGAAGGGAAAAGGAGGAATGTCCTTCCCTGCACATACTAGACTTCTGAGTGGCTGCTGTGTTACAGGATTTTGAAACGGCAAAACCAGCTTTTAAATGCAGGCGAGAACCTGCTGGATTGAATGCATTTCACAATAAGAATCATTGGTCCAAAAAAGGGAAAAAAAAAAAAAGAAAGATGAAGTTATCAGCCTATGACAGGAAATTAAAGAGTGGCTATTAATCAACTCCCTTAACTTTGGCTAATCAAGACAAATAAACCTAATCGCACATTATCGGGATGTGTATGTTTAATAATCAGCAACAAAACAATGGAGGCTTTTTTGGATATATAATTATTTATTTTTTCTCCTTGCCTGCCAGCTTTCCGCCTAACAATGGGCACATCCTGCAATCGCTTGAACTTAGCTGTGATATTTTTGCCGACACGGCCGTTGTGGGTGCGTGTGTGCGCGCTCACACCCCTGGTCGTCCTTTTGTAAGATGTGATGGTGGCCATTGTTGCCTCATATTCTGCAAATGCATGGAAGGTGCCTCAAAAGCCTTTCCCCTAAAATTGAACAATTCTGTCAAAAAAGATTAGTTCTATTTTGTCTGCTGCTTGCTGACTATTCATGAATGTAAAGAGAGAGGGCTTGGGTGTCATACTAAGTTGCTAAGGTGGCTGGCTTTCGGCTATTGACTTGAGGATACCAAACCAGAGCCTACAAAAGAGCAGCCAGAAGGAGAGGAGAGAACTGGTCTGCCATGTGTTTCAGCTATACCTTCTTTAGCTGCCCATTTATTTCTTTTGTTGCCACAACTTTTATTGTCATACAGTTGAAAAAAATGTTAGACACAGGCTTCAGGCTGCACCAAGCAGAAAAAAGGATTAGCATATCACTAGGATCATCTTACACTGAACCAAATTCTTTTCAGGATGTATAATTAGTGAATACAGTCTCCCCCCTCTCTTCTTTTTTTTTTTTTTTGAGGGGATGGGGGGAGCCTATGGATAGGGAAAATTAGCTCAGATCTCTGGGTAGGAAACAAGAAGAAAGGAAAAGAAAAAGTTCCCTAGGTTCAGGGAGGATTTTATACAGGCTATAGCCTCATCCTAGCCCCCTGCATCATGTTCAAGACGCCTTTTGCACATTCACAAAACGTGTGCAAGTCACTTGTTAAGAAAAAACCCTTTTTTAAAATACAAGAATATGCACAATCGTCTTCCCCAAAGGGGACCAGGAGGACAGAAATTCTTTTCAGAGCTGGCCCAGACTTGATCAGCCAGAGATGGGCACCATCTCTATGCCCACTGTCTCCGACCAGGGCTCAGCACAAGATATGATTCTGGAGGATGAACTACTTTTCTCTCCTCATGGGTGCTCCCAGCTCCCTTCTGCCACCTGGGAACTACACACTTCCCTGTGCACTGCAATAAAAAAAATGCTGTTTCTCCTAATGCTTGGATCTGTATGATGCAGTAAGAACACTGGGGCTACTACTGAGCTATAACGTATGGTATACCCATTTTTAAAACTGGAGAGCTCTGACTGGGGGAATTAAGGGTCTAATTTTTAAAAAACTATAGGCCATTTTCAGTGATGACAGAAATAGCATGAACCAAGCAGCAGGACACTGTGTTTGACATGTTCCTTGTCTGTACGGAAAGCAGAAGAGATCCCAAATGTGGCTGATATTGATGGAAAACACACAGGCTTTGCCAGTTATCCAAACAATTCAACTCCTGGATACTTGGCCCGAAAAGTCTTTGATTCAAATTACATGTGCATCATGGTGTGCTTGCAAAAAGTGCCACTGTGTTGCTCTACCTGGGATGGAAGTGTGGTCCTGTGTGAGGATCAGGGTCAAGAGGCAGCATTTGACTTGCTGCACCTCCATCAAAGCTCCAGTCCACGTTCCATTATGCGCTGCCTCCAAAACCCAGCTGCACCTCTGCCTGGATAAATTTTGGTGTTTCCTGCTCCCATCAGAGCAAAATTTGAAGGCAGAATTACCCTGGGAAGGAAAGAGAGCTTCTTTTTCAGCTCAATGGCTGGTAATTTCACTGCGTTTAATCACGCCGCACATTTGACATCATCGCCTTTTCAAATCGTTCAAACCAATTGTTCGACCAAAGTCGCAATTGGACGTGAATACTCAGAAGCTGCTCTGGGGTGCTTGGTGGTAATTGGTCACATCACTCACATGGTCTCGTTCCCATTCTGAGGAGAAGAGGGTAGAAATTTGCTTTACATGGATACTTAGACACCCGCACATGAAATTCTCATTGAGCACAACTGGTTTTTTTTACCTGGGGGTCACTACAGCTGCTTGAACTCTTATAGTTGGAGGGCACAGAAGGGGCACAAATAAAAGAAGTCAATTAAAATGGTGAATACGGACACCAAAAAATGCTTCTTTCTTCACCAAGCTCAGTCCCCGCTGTTGGCCCTGCTGACACGTGGGGTTTTTGTTGGTTGGATGTGATGCAATATACGGTGGCCAGGTGAAAGGGAGGAGGTTAAGGTGAGGATCCTTACTGCACCCGAACCGATGTTTCCAGAGACCCAGAGCTCATACTAGGAGGTGGTTGTGGCAACCCAGATGTGAAGTTTAAGAGAGCGAGTATGGCGAATAACAAGCATCCCTTGGGGTCTGTGTAACTCATACACCATAGGGCTAAGAAAAAACACGTAAGAGCCAAGAAATACTTGAGAGAAATACTTGAGGAGAAGTTATCTGAATCATTCAGGGAAATTATGCCAGCTATTTGGCCACTGCTAGGTCACACGTATAGCAGGCATCTATTGTCCACATGGATCTCCTCTTGACTTCAAAGAGAGGATTTCTGGAAAGGGATGTCTGCAGAGCAGACCGTGGTGTAAAGCAGCCATGTCAGGCGCTGGGGCTGGTGATATTCTTCATTATGCTCTGGTACACTGAAGAGCATGTGAAATAATCAATGGGGCAACTTGAAAGCTACTGTTTATTTAGAGTGCAAAATAGAAAGCCTAGTGTGATGTTCCTCGGTCAGGAAAAATTACTCCCGATGGCCACTTTGTGTTAGGAAGGAGCAGATAACCCAGAATGGCTGGAGGACTCCAAGGGTGTTATTTTTAGAGGCTGATAAAGGTTTCTGGGTAGCTACTCACTAAGGAGAATTTCATCTTATTCAACTCAGATGTCCTCCTTCCAGTAAAACCTAAGCAGAAGAAAAAGTAAATAAAAATCAGACCAAATTAAGGACAGAACAGCAGATATTGGCATGATTGTAATCTACCTCCTGGAATTTTGCAATCACACTAAAAATGCAGTTAGCTTGCAAATGACCTAATTTACTGATACCTGGGCTTGGCTCCTTGGTAGCACATAATAAAAGCACATTACACCGGTCACCTTGGGGTGGTTTGGTCGGGGCTGGAGCTGTGGGTCTGTCGGTGCTAGACCAGCTGGCGGCTGTGCCTCTCTGAAGCTTGCAGGATATATTTTCTGTAAATAAATGCTGTTTAATAAGTATTCCGCATGCATTTTGTCATTAGCCTGATACTATAGAGCCGTGTGGACCCAACCTTGATTTATAAAGCTGTTAAAATGTTTGACCTTGTTTAAATAAAAGCCTCAAGGTTAATTACAACAAGCATTCTATATACATTCCCTCTGTTCTGGTCACCCTGATGATTTGTTGGAGGAAAGGGTAATAAATTCTCATCTTTTAAAAGTGGCTGCAGTGCAAAAGTGTAAGAGTTTGCTTTTCTGCCATTTTCATGTTTTACTACACTTTGATATGTGATATATCGAGCGATGATGAGCTGCCTCTTCTTAGGGAGCACTAGAAATCTAGTAGTTTTACTTAAAGTATAATAAGAAGCATGTGAGAATTGAAAAAAAAAAAAAACCAAACCAGAAAGGTGTTGGGAATGAAGTGTTGGAGCTTTGCTCCTGGATCGGATGTATCCATAATGAGGTAAACAAAGGCATTGGGTTGTTTTTTTTTTTTTCTTATTGCACAGAAAACAAATTTCACAAAATAAAAACCAATTTAAGTTTCTTTTAAAAGAACTGGGAAATATTGAGGAAAGTTAATTGAAGCACATTCAAATTACAATAAACACATACAGGCACAATTATCTTCTTTTGACTAGTGTGTGGCTTAGAGATGTTTTTATCTTTTGTTTATTGCACTATTAAAAATATGGAGAGGCATCAAGAAAGGGTAGATAGCCACCATATGGAATTACATATTTTCCCTATTTATATTTAAATAACTATCCACGAGAAATTATGCACAAATCATGCAATAATTCCCAACTGAAATGACTGTTTAGAAAATAAAAATTCTGAGGCACAATATTCTTTTCATATTAAATTGCCCATTTTCTGTACATCATATATGTTTGTACAATACCAAAAAAATGCTGCATTACAGCCCAATACAATTTGTTCACAATGCTAATGAAGATGGATAGAGGACATTGTAATATACTGTAGTAATTCATAAGCAGTGTGGGAAAACAAGACAAACAGGCTCAGAAAGCTGGAGCATAATTTTTTGTTCCCATTTTCAGAGTGAATAGTGGTAATTCTGTTGGTCTGACAGATTTAATGATGCTGATTAACTTTTAGTGCTTGATTCATGCCATGCTCACATTTGGGGTGAATATTTGTGCTTGCAAAGTTTGAGTGGCTGGCTTTAGGCAACTAAAAAGAAGCTCCTAGTACCCCACAGAGAACTTGGCAAGGCTGAAAGCCTTGTGTTTGGGATGCCACCCTTTGCCTGAAGAGGCACGTTTCGAGCTTGTATCTCACTTTGCAGCAGAGCCATCCCTCCTCGTTTACGGGTGGAGGGTCCGTCTGACCACCAAAAGGCTCCCGGGCCACGCAGCAATATTAAATCTGGCTTCACTAGCAGGCAGAAATGCAATGTGATGTCTCTGATTGTAAGTTCTGATGAACTGGAGCTAAGCTGTGAACATCAAGCTCATTTTCACTTGTGATAAATCCCAACAGAGGAAATATTTTATGAGCAAAATATCCAGCTTTAAATTATACCTCCCTCAGAAAGGAAAACTATGAAATCTTGTGACTTTCTAAAATTGGAATGAAAACTTCCAAAATAGATGATATGTCCTTACATGCTCCATACATGACAAATTTTTCATGTCTGAAAATTCTAATCATTTTAAGTATTTTAATTAATTCAACATCCCTTACTCAAGTCTTTAGGTTAATCGGTTTGGATGAGGCTTCTCTTTTCACCTCCTCTCTAATCAAAGAGAATAGGTGATAAGGCAGAAAGCCCCACTCACCAAATGAGCCCTTCCTCCTCTAAAGATGCAAAACTACAAGTGTGCAGGTCACATGGAGCTGCACCATTTCAGTAGGGGGCTGAAAACTGCCCTACATCCTGAAAACGGTCACATATAAACACCTGCTTCTCCCTGGATAACCGCTGTCCATATCTAATGATGGCCCCATCCTTAAATCATAGGTATCACAGGTATCATAGAATGCCAGGTTGGAAGGGACCCCAAGGATCATCCAGTCCAACTTTTCAAGATAGAAAAATCCAGTTTAAATGAGGTGGCTCAGCACCCTGTGAAGCTGAGTCTTAAAACTGTCTAATGTAAGGGAATCCACTACTTCCCTTGGGAGACTATTCCAATGTTTAATTGTTCTCATTGTAAAAAATTTTCTTCTGGACTCCCATTGGAATCTCTCCAAGAGCAACTTGCAACCATTCCCCCTTGTTCTTTCCATGTGACTCCTTGTAAAAAGGGAGTCTCCCTTGTCTTGATAGCCACCCTTTACGTACTGGTACATGGTGATAAGGTCTCCCCTAAGCCTTCTGTTCTCAAGGCTGAACAGACCCAGTTTTCTCAGCTTTTCTTCATACAGCAGGTCTTCCAGTCCCCTGATCATCATTGTGGCCCTTCTCTGGACCCTTTCCAGCCCGTCCACGTCTTAAATCAGGCACCCAACACACAAAGTAAAAAGTTTCTTCCCATTTCACTTTGGTCTTTCTCTAAAACTTAATATAATTTTAACTAGGTGTTCAGGCTCCAAGTGTACCTTGCATCATCTACCACACACCAACCTGCCTGGCCCTCCATGTGCCCCACCTTGCTAAGCCAGATGTGACAGCTGTGCCTACCCGTTTTGATCAGCTAGGCACTGGGGACTCCCCTACCACCACAGTGGTACCACTGGTGGCTACCACCACAGTCCTGCAGATGCCTTGGGACCCACCTCCCCATCAGCGTCTTGCAGGATCATGTCTGGCAAACTGGTTTACTGTAGACATTTTATTTGTGTATGTAAGTGTGTGTACATATATATATGGAGGGGAAGTCTTGATGTGAGGTTAAGGTGGTGATTTATTTATTTTAGAGGAAACTCTTCCAAGAAATGTTCAAGTCTGTCAGAAACAGGAGAAAAATATCAAATCAGAGAGTTTGATCTGAATTTTATGGATTCTTTTAAAAACATGATTAGATCCTGTCTTAAGCTGTCTTGTAGATCAGAATGCTCAGTTACTGCATAAACTCCACTTTGTTTCCAAGGTGTGCTTCTGGTCAGTATTTTGGGAATTATAAGGACTCCTTAGTACATTAGTACTAGGGAAGAGTTTTCAGTAAACGTGGCCTTCATGGAGTGCTGCTGTCACACTCTTCTGGCAAAATACATCACTGTGGTCTTGGAACTGCTGGTAAAGGTATCTCCTCCATGCCAAACTCAGAGTTTTCATCCTTTCCTTGTGCTTCCAACTCTCATTCATCTAATTCATGCCCTGCCTCTCCATCTGTTCACATCAGCTTGAGTGTGAAGTCAGGGAAAAGCTGAAGTTGTAGTTAAATGCTTATATGAAGGGCTGCAAGTGGGGTAGTAGCACCACAGCAGGAGGTGGAACATGTATTCTTGTGTGCCACGAGACAACACAGCACCCAACAGCCACCTCTTCACATGGGTGTCAGTAAAAGGCACCATGTTACTGAGAATTACATGGAAAGATCTATGGAGAAACTGATTTCTGATCTTAGCCTTATAGCTTCCTCCTGGCATCAGCAGAGTTGTTCCCAATTTCCATCTGCAAAAATTCCTCACAACCCCCTTTCCTCCTACATCTAATTAGCAGTTAGCAACAGTGTCACTGTAACCATGACTGTCTAAAGATATAAATGAAACGAGGTTGGCATGGAGGAATAACACCATTTAATAGAGTGACTGATACCAGTTTTCATTTTTAAAAATTGCCATGAAACACTGTTTCATTTATTTTAAAAATGATATCTCAAGGAGAAAAAAGTTTGGCCATGAGATTTCTTATTTTATTTCTTAAAAATAATAATTTTTATCTTATTAATTTTTGTTTCATTTCATTTAATTGTTTCGTTTCATTTCATTTCATTTCATTTCATTTCATTTCATTTCATTTCATTTCATTTCATTATTTCATTTAATTTATATTCCAACAAATCCCAGAATCTTCTCTGCTACAGAACTAATTTACAGGGGAAAACATGCTTTGGTGGAAAACTTTGAACCAATCTATAGCAAAACTGGGGAAAAGAACTGCCAAACTGTTGCTCAGATGTCACCATATTAAAATAACCTCATTGTTCCATCTGCTCTTAGTGGCAATGAATGTCAGAGGTGGAGAAGCGAAACGTGGACAGTCGAGATCTGTGGAATGATGAAGAGTCCTGCTGCAGGCTGGTGACTAATGCTGCGTTGCTGGCACAACCAGCTCTCTCCCACTCTATCTCTCTTTTCCTTCCTTCTCTCACATTCCCTGACAACGCTGGTGGGGATCCCTCCTGACACTGGTGGGCGCAACATAGTTTGGATGCAGCCTGAACAAGTCAAAGTATGGGACATCTGCACATGCAGCCCATGAGCATTTCATCTTCTCTTCCCCACCCTGTTCCTTGGTTTCTCCTGAGGAGAACCAGTAGATGAAAAGATATCTCACACCACGCCAGAATCTCGCTTTAGCACTTATGGTTTATCAGGAAATGGGCCTTCAGTACCAGCACTGATTTGCTCGGTCTGTTGCCTTTGATGATTTTTTGGCCAAGTGTGAAGGCAGATTATTTTGAGCCTCAGTCCTTGCCTTTGCTTCTGTTTTCTCCACTGCTTTCTGGCAAGAAAGCAGGCGAGGACAGTTTGGGTGGGAGATAGTGGTGCAGCACCTTCTCATGGGAAAGACATAACAGCAGGGTCTGTAACATGTGGTTCTTTAGTTCTTTGCTAGATTTACTCTATAACTCACCTTGGGAAAAGCACATGGGAGGCAAATGTTGTTGATGTGGCATTGGCACTGGCATCAGGAGGTTTTGGAGTTGTATTTTCCAGTCAACTCCAGCTAAGAAGTTGTCCACATCCTCTTTCGGGTTTCAGCCCTACTTTAGTTGTGCTTCTTTCCCCAGGGTAAGGGGCTACATTTGGGTGCCATTCAGGCAGCAGGGTGCAAAAGGACTTCCTTTGACAGTGCCTAGTAGAGCTGAGAAACCGAGCAATGTGGTGGAGTGAGCAGCCCCAGCATCCACACACCAGCCCTGCCATGCAAGCTTTATGGGTTTTATTCCACAATTTATTTTATTTAGCAATTACCATTTATCTCTCTGCCCCAGGGTAAATTTTCTCTTTTTGTCCATGACACTGTTAGGGAAGGACCTGGGCTTAGCATTCCCTGAACAAAATTAAATCCAGGAATCTCCCCCGTGGGGCACAGAGCATCACGTTGTCCTGATTTTTAGCACAGGGGGGCTCTGGCCTCCAAGACGGTCAATACAAATAAATAATACGAAGCCCTGGAATGACTCATTTGTCGGGAGCCCACCTGCATCACCCATCCCACAGCTGTAGGGCTGTAGGCAAATAAAACCACCGTAACCCAAGCCTGGAGGGGTGCTGGAGACTCAGGGCAGGGAAGCTGCTCTTTCAAATCGCTGTAACCCAAGGAAGAAAATCATCAGCCCATATGCCTTTCACAGCGTTGGATGACAAAATGGTTTGTGGCTTAGCCATTGTTTAAAGGCCATTCCTCAAATTCCTTGTTTACTGTCAGCAGGGTGAGTTGTGGACTCTGTGACTTTAGCTGTTAATGGGCCTAAACACTTCTGCCAACAGATTAAGCTTTGCTGAAATGGTAAGAAAATTGGCCCAAACAGAGATAGGGAGGATTCTTGTTTAGCTGTTGTTTCATTTGCATGAGAATCATTGTCTGCAGACAATAGCACTTCCATATCGCCCAAAGAGTGGGCAATTGGGTGAAACTCATTCAGATTCTGTCAAATGACAGAAATTGTTTGTTTGTTTGTTTCTAGAGAGAAAGAAAAATGCTCATTTTCAGCTGGAAGGATGAGTAGATCAGAAGTGAAATCCAACCTCCAAATACCTACAGCTCATGATGGACTGGAAGCTAACAAGTTGGGATGATGCAGAAAGAAAACAAGAATATTAAGTTGTAAGTGTATTTAAAACAATTCGTGTCTATAGAAGAAGAGGAATAAGCAAAATTAGTCCATGTGGGGAGGGTGAAAAAGTTCCTTTTAAAAAAGTGAGATGTGTTTTTGCCATGACTTCTGCTGCTGAGGTTCCCGAGTGATTGATATCCTCATGCTGACTCTATACAAACCCTGTCCTAAGAGCTACTGCCAGTGCCTGAACTTCTCACAAGTTCAGGAGAGGGTTAATTTGGTGCTCAGATGACATACACTCTTTCCATTTCCCTCTCTGTTGCTAAAAAAAATAGCCTGGATCCTACAATTATTATTTGAATTTTAGCAGCACTTGGAGTCATCAGCCAAGATTGCAGCCCCCTTGCAGGAGGCCAGGAAAATGGCAAGGTTGTCCCTGGTGATCTCCTGTGTCCCATGGGGATGGCTGGCAGAGAAGAAACATTATGGGGATGGAGAGTGAAGGCTTGAGGCCACCATCAAGCCTGGGGCATGGTGAGGAAGGGTTGTGCACTGCCGGAAGCCCAGGCACATCTGTGACCCAGGCATTTGGCCAAGTGTGACCGTGTGGTCAAGAGCAACCCCTACCAGATATTGTTGCAAGGAAACATGAACCAGTTTATACCTTAGAGGCTATTTTCTGTCTTTATTGCTGATTAGTGACATGAGATTTAATTCAAACACCATTCGACATTTCCTGGCTTCAGGAGATCCTGCTGTTTTCTTTATATTTTTTTTCCTCTAGACCTAATAGTTTTGGCCATCACTGCTGTTATTGGCAGTTACCTGTGGCTCCTCTAAATGCCACCGGATGTGAGGGGATGTTTACATTTCCCCAATTACATTGTCTTTGAACGGTTCTAAACTTGACTTTGATTAAACACGCTAATAACAAGAGAGTTTCCTTTTTTTTTCATGAATGTCACTTGCTTGAGTTGAAAAGACATGCTCTTAATACTCGCTTTTCATCTAAATCAAGAAAGCAACACTAAGCAAAAAAGTATTTAACTGTAGCATATAGGATTGTAAAGATGGTAATCAGGGACACTGGTAATTGAAGCTTTTGGGGGAGAACCTTTCTTCTGAATCCTTCAGTCTGTTTAATAGGATAAAATTAGCTTGAGTGGCTTGGTGTTTGAAGAGGTTATGATATAATTGGAGCTGCCTCCTGGGTTTGCTGCTGGACAAGGCGATCAGGTGGAGACATGGGAGGGCATGGGAACCTCTGAAGTACAAGACTCAGCTTCTGCCATACTAATTAGCCTAAATTAGCTATGCCAGTTTTCTGCTTGCTTTTGAATTTCCCTGATAATGCTTTTATCAGGAGTGTAAGAAAAGGAATATGAAAACGGGCACAAAGTTCACTGCAGAATGGCAGAAGCGGTGGCGACTGCCGACGTAAGTGTCAGGCTTATTGCTGCAAGCTTCAAAAAAACAGGGGGAAAAAAGATTGAATAGCATTAGCAAATAACAAATGGATATCAAGTACAACCCCTAGGGATTTAGAAAGTACTATGGCTTGCGCTCTTGAACACGAAAGTTTACAAAGCATCTGTAAGAAATTGATTATCTTGAGGATTATATACATATTATTTTGAGGCCAACCCCCTCCCCCCAAAACCCAGCTCTGCTCTTGAGTGTTTAACCCAAGGTGAAGGAGGCGGTCCTCCTCAAGGCAGAACCAGCTCAGGCATCTTGGTTTGTGCTCCATCATCTGCAAGGCCCAAGAGAAGCTATTTGTATTTTGTTCGCTGCTGCCATTTTTTAATTTTCACTTCCGACCCCAATTAATCAACTTTAACCATGCAAAGAGATTTGCGGCGCGTTCAGTATAGCTTGCACAAATCTATTTTAATTGAAAATGTGTGAGGAGGAAAGAAAATAAGGAAGGGTTTTTTATTTTCTTTCTATCCTGGAAGAGATGGTTTCTGTTGCCAGTGGATGAAGCAAGTCAGGAGAGGACTTCAACTCTCAGAGGCTTGTTAGGATGCACTTTCATAGATAAAGGCAGCTTAATCTCTGGGGAAGACTTGAGGCTAGGGAGAGACACAGATTTTTCCTTCCCAAGTACTACCAGTCTTGGTCTGGAGACAGCTGGGGCCAGAATTGTCCATGCCTCTAATTGCATGTACAGACATGAGACACCACAGGAACATGTCTCACATCAGCAATCCGCTCTGCTAGTCACCATCAGGGTCCACTGGCTCCAGGAGGCCTCCAGTTCCTGGATGAGAGGGTGGAATGAGGTCCCAGGAGATCTGCTGTATGAGCTCAGAGGCTGTCATGTTTCAGGAGCTCTCGGGCAGAATTCTTATGTTTCCCACCAGCCCTTCTTCCACCCAATGCCCATGATTTCTTCCAGTCAGCCTGTCCCAGGAATGTTTTACAAAGACATGTGTGAAATTAGGAGAAGATCTCAACCTCATTCAAAGAGCAGAGTTTGCAAGACTCACCCAGCCCTTGGTTTGGCCGTGGTTTTTCACCATGTCTCCTGGCTGTTACACAGACCTGCATCAACTCCATACTTAGAGCCGTGATGAAGAGGATAATGGAGTAGTGAGGTGATCTAAAGGACCATGATGGATAGGGGTGACTTGTGCTCCAGAGGACAATTTCTAGTAACACTAGACTTGTTTAAATACATTCTGCATCTCAGCACAAGAAAGCTGACCCAAGGGCGTTGCACTGCCACTATTCATCACTGTCTGCTTTCCATGGAAAATCGATAGGGATATTAGGGTTTAAAAACTCTGCTAAGCCATTTTATTGTATTTTATCTTATTATTTCTGGAGAGGTAACTGGCTGAGCTCGCATTTCTAGCAACTGCTTCAGAACAAGTTTGGAAAGACCTAGTAAAATGACTTTGCTTCACTGTCTCCTTCATTCCCATGTGCAGGGGAATTGCTCTTGGGATCCTCTTTTAGCTGGGGAGACCTAGTCCTCGGTGAAAAATTCAGTTCAGATTCTGTTTTTTAGGGCAATGAATCATTTAGGGAAAGAGATTGAGTCTTGACTTCTCTTCAGACTCCCACACTCCCACAACACTTGTCCTGGCTTTTTATCAGGTGCAAACACCTGGGTCCTATAAGCCCTTCAGCTCTGGCACACACACTTCGTGTATTCACTCGAGTGCCTGCACACAGACAAGTGTTCCAACAGCTTTGCCTCCCATCCCTGTGGGCCCCAAGGCACAACGTTGGGTATTACCTGTTCAGCTACTCCACGTGCTATACTGGGGGCTGGAGCCTGCAAATGCTTCTTCACAGGAACAGCGTTACTCTTGTGATCAAGTCCTCTCAACACTGATCTTGCAGAGGTGGGTTTATATCAGTCCACTCCATCTCTTAACATTCACAGGGTTTTCTTTTGCATGGCTTATTGGCTCCTCTAACTACAGGATAAATACAGGAAAATTGTTTTTAAAATCACCTGGGTCCAAAACCTGGATTTTTAATCTTGTGGCTCTGAAATTTGCAAGGGAAGTATTCTCCTCTTGAGAAGTATTACACCTAGATTAGAGCTTCAAGAGTTGAGGAGAGTAATTTTTAATTAGGGAAATGAGAACCAGGAATTCTTCTGGGTTTTTTTTTTCTGTCAGACTTTCCTCTCTGGAGTACTATCCTCATTTGATAGAAATATTTAACTGGTAGGAGTTGAGAGGCAAACTCCTGAATGACAGCTGAAGAAGGGACCTCAAGCTGTTGTCCTTGAAACCAGTGATGAGTTTCCCCTTGACTTCACAGGACACAGTATCCAGCATAGCCCAACTCCAGACAATTTTATTCTGCAGCCAGCTCCGGTTCCTTTTCAGAAAAGACAGACTGTTCCCCAGAGGAGATGTGCAGCATGGAAAAAACCTTGTACAGATTAAAGGCTGGACCAAAGCCCCATCAGAGTCAGTGCGAAGCCTTTCAGTGGTCCCAGTGAAGTGAGAGTCAATCACCATTGACCAGAACAACCACACTAGTGTCTGCTGCAAATCTAGGATTCAGGTCTGACCCAGCCTTGCACCTATCTGAACACGGGGAGCTTTTGCTCAGACCATAGCACAAACTGTTTGTCCCTTCAGCCCCTTTTTGCTCTTGCTCTTGTACCCAAGAGAGACAAGAGCTGCAGAGCATGAACCAGCTTTTCAGGAGAGGTCTCCTTGGCAGTGCCTTCAGCTCCGTGGCAATAGAGAACCACTTCTCTTGTGTTTCTTGCTTGTCCTGGCAATGACTCCTGCAAGCCAGACGTGCTTCTGCTCAGACCACATGGCACACAATAAAGCAATAATAATTTCAGCAGGTTTTGTCTACCCTTAGCCTGAACCCCAATGGCCTGGCTAATGAATCACCTGTCTGATGTCTGAGCTGCAAGAAGCATAGCTTTGCCTAGGATGTCCCAGGAATATGATGATGCGAAGTCAGGACTTTTGGGAAAAAAGAATCAAAAAAAAGACAGAAAAAAAAAATCAAGGCATTTATGACTAAAGACACAAACACTCATCAGTCAGAAGTGTTTGGATCTGTCCTCAGAGCTAGACCACAGCTGCAGAAGGGTAGGAGAGGTGGGGGTCTGTTTGACAGACTCAGCAGCTCCTCTTCCTCCTGGCAAGATGGTTGGAGGAAATGAGCCAGGTCCCACCCTCCTCCCCTCTCTCAAAAACCCACAAGGCAAAGCCATATGAAGCTGGTTCTCATCTTCCACAAAGTGTTTGCTGGCTTGTGCCCCCCCATCACTCAATGTCGTTGCACCCAAGACCTTTGAGACACAGAAGTGATGCATGACCCTTCTGCAGATTGCATCCTGTTCCCTTCCAGGAGCAAGAGGTTTCAAGCACAGTCCACTGAACTTGTTGAGCAGGGGGAAAAAATCCCTTCTGCTTAAACCATTTCCCCCAAGTCTCTGAGGAGAAGGAAACCAGAGCAGTCCCAATGTGTGTGAGGCATCCAAGAAGCTTTCAGCTCAGCATAGCACGAGGGAGGGCTTGCTCAGGGAACGCCGGCAATGAGAGTCTCTCTTTGGCTCCATCAGGCAATATGGCAAACAAGTCATGTCTCTTAGAAGAGGAAAAATCTATTTTAGAGCTCTCTCTTTTTCTGTGTGGGTGCTTATCTCTGGTCACTGCTGTTCACCATGTAGAGAAGTCTCTGCGGCATGCATTTCTAAGAGGGCAAACTGTCTAAAATTAGCTGTTAGTTTAAAATAAGAGACTGTGCGGTTCTCCAGGGAGGGGCATTCATCCTCCAAAGGAAACTGTCAAGGATTGCTCAGGATTACTCTCCAGCTGTTCAGAACTGCTGCATCCTTTCAAATTATAATGTCAACATGTCGCAAATAATATGGAATGACAATGTCTAATTTCCGTCCTGTGAGGAATGAAAAGGAAAGGAAATTGCTAGCATACTAGATACATACCAGATTTAAGAGACCAGGTAACCTTTCTAGGTGGCTGTAGGAGAATAATTAGTCAAAACACTAATGAAAATGTAATTTTTTAGCTAGCCTCTGAAATCTAGGGGCTTTACATTATGAATTCCAGGAGAATGCTCTCTAGAATAGATGATATTATCGCCAGGGCCAAGGGATGTAGCCACTACTGCACTGATTGGATTCTTTATGTTGAGTAGCTGGGGTCTTTTCCCCAAATATATGTTACCAGCATCACTGGCTTTGAGGAAAGAATTTCAAATTGCATGAGTATGTAAAAGGCCAGACCAATGCCATAGTTATTGCTGACTTTAACACCCATGAGCACCCACAGTGAGTTTATCTCCCCAGAAACCATGATTGAAGTAGTCAACCTGACTACATGGGCATACAAGTGGAAGCCATGAGATTATAACAGTTCATGGGTAGCTTGCACCATGCACATGCACATTCACATCGCTTTCAAATTATAACATAGATCACCAAGAGGAGGGAGATTTTTAACAGAAACATTTACTACCTGCTATCTGAGGTAGTTGTGGTTTTGAGCACTGAAGCAGACACCTACTTTGGGTTATGAGGTAGCATGAGTTGCTGGGACTCAGCTGATGAACGGTAACTCATGGAGTTGTGGTAATGTGATTGCTTCAATCAGATGCCTACATCCAGAGCTTAAATATTCTCGTAAGCTCTCAGGTTGGCTGCCTATAAAATATAAGCAATGCAATATGAGCAAGAAGTGTCCCAAGATATACATTTTAATGCTCAGATTCCATGTGGCGCTGTGTATTTTTCCCGTTAAGTTAAAGAAGTAAATGAAACAGAAAGAATCCAACATGCTTTACATTCCCTTGCAACAGGAAGCTATGTTGATAAAACCTACAAATGATCCGTATTGATATTAACTGGGTTTTTTTTGTAAACTTCATTTGAATTTAGAAAGTCTCTAAATGATAATTGAATCACAAGTCTGGATTAGGATTCTAGCAGCAACACTTGACTTGGTCAAAATCACTGTTATGAAGAGATGCAATTTTTACACAGTACTTCACATTGATTAAGTAATGTGCGAAAATGGAAAAAAAGTATTCGAATCTTAATCATAGTAATTTGCATGAAATAAAAGTCTCTGTCAAGGGAATGCACATTATAATAACTCCTGGGTGTTTTGGTTGCATCAGTGAGCAAAGAAGTTGTGTGCGTTTTTTCTTGTCCTGATACACAAGAATTTCCTCTATTTTTAGTGTACCTTTGATTATTCAAGAATTTAGAATTACGGCATTGTAGTTAGTGAGAGACTGTGAGACAAACAGGTATTTTAAGAGAAGCCGGAGTTCACAGATGATTGACAGTGTATACACCTCAATTAAATGTAGAAATATAAACCAGTATGTTGTAAACATGGGAACTCAGTTTGAAGCTAATTAAGGCTCATTTGGTTTTGACCTGCATCAAACAATAGCACTAAATCAGAAAAGCAGATGCATTTTGGAAGCTACTGAACTGAAGAACCTTATCTGGAGCCCAGCGGAGTCAGCAGAGACCTTCTCACTGACTTCAGTCAATCAAGCCTTAGAAATGTTTGCGTTTATTTACACAAATTGGTCTGAAGTAGAAAGGGGGTTTAGATGCAGTCCCCGCTCCGTTGCATGCACATGTCAATGCTTCTAAACGCCATGGTGGTGGTGTCACTGTTATCTGCTGCTGAAGCAGACCCAGGAGCTCAGGCGCGTTTCTCTGGGCCAGCGTGACCATTGTGCAACCTGTTTTATTTTAAAGAGTTGCTATTACAAAAATCAATGGGCATCAGCTGCTAATTACAGAAAATCTATGTCTTGTCCCTTCAGCAGGTTTTGTATTTTCCCCACTTGCCAAGCTACCTTTGCTATGGTTGATAGCACAACTCCATAGCATCAAGTCATGGCCATCCACCAGGCCCCTTATGCATTCCCTCCAGCTTCCTCCAGAGCAGATTTTGCCATGAGAAGTTTCTGGTGATCCACCTTTACCATACTGCATCTGGATCCCCCCACTGACCTCGAGGTTAATTTGGTGCAGTATTTTTGGAGAATGTAAGAAAACAGAGGCAAGAGTTCTTCAGTCATCTAAAACACTTCCTGTGTGGAACCTCATTTGTCCTAGAAATGTGATTTTGTGAGTGAGAGGCATCTGTTCTGAATGAATATCTGAGAGCTGTGATCCCCTTCTCTATCTTCCAATGACTGTAAAGAAGGACAGGGACTCGTAGACATCTGGGAACAGTCAGAATAGTTCTATTCTGTTATAGTAATATATATAGAATAGAGTAATATTCTCTTACTATAACCTGTCCTAGAATGGTTTACCTTCCCTAGAGCTTAGGAATTGGTCCAATTGGTCCAGTTGGCCCTGGGCAAGGAACTGAACTTTCTAGGCATGATTTTTTGCCATTCCCTCTTTCATTTCTGCGAGATGTGTTTATAATGGGGGACAGATTCAAAGACCCCTTTGGAGGAGAGCCCTTTTTTTGAGGCACACTGTCTGAGACCTGCAGAAGTTGCCGTGTTATCACTGCATTGTATCAGGAGGGATATTCAGTTATCCCCAGCCACAGTATCATTTGGATAATTGCTTCTTGCAGGGGATCGAAGCAGGTGTGGGAGGAAAACAGTGTTGAACAACTAAGCTTAAAGAAAGCGTAGGTTGAGGTTTATCTCTTGTTGATGAAGCTGCCAGTAAAGCTAAACTCAGGAGGGGGGTTTGTTTGGGATTTATTCTGGGGGAGAAAGGCCCTGCTGTCTTCAGAGTGAGATGAGATCAAGTTCTGCTTGCAATACCTCTTACATGTTGTAGTTGCAGGCCAGGAGATTTTTTTACATCAAAATAAAGGAACGGATGGGCCTGCACTTATAAGAGAGTTGGCATTCCTACAACAAGCGTGTAGGTTGATAAGGATTTTCTTTATTCTTTTCAAAAATAACCTTTCCTGTGAAATGCAAGCTCAAGAACATTATCGGTTACATAGAGAAATCACATGAAAGGCTGCATTACAATAATGAAGAAAGGAGATTCTGAGACGAGAGCAGCAGCAAAGGTACTCCGTGCCTCCTTGGCTTGAGCTGCTCCTTCTCCACACAACTGATGTTTTCAAACCTTGGTTTTCTGCAAAATGCTACTTGAGGGGGAAAGTTAGGGCACACAAATCATCCTTCAGGCATGATGCTGGAATCCTGTCTTGCTTTCCCCAGGGAATATCCAATGTGTGTGGGCATTCTCAATGGGTGTTGAGGCACACTGTCTAACGGGCGTATCTCCACTTACAAGCTGAGGTGTATGGTAACATGCCATCATGTGTTTCCCCGAATTTGAGGATGTACCCTTTGTCAGATAGTATCGATGGGGAGGTCATAGCTATGGTCACATCCCTAGCCCTGCAAATGCAGCCCTAGCGTTTTACCAAAGGGAAGTTGAACCTACCGCTCATAAAACATCCTATGGAAAAGAGAAGAAGGAATTCATAAGAAATAATCTTATTAATTAACACCCAAATCCTGGTCCCTGTGCAGAGCCTGTCGAAACGCTGTGCGTGGGAGGGAGCGGGGACAGCAGAAGGGAACGCAACCCTCCTCCTTGGCTGCAGCAGCATTCCTGCTTCCCAGGCTGCCAGCTCCACTCTGCCCAGTGTATTCCCAGTAGTTCCCATCAAGTGCCACCCAGCACAGAGATTTGTGGCCAGCACCAGGTTGTCCCTGCAGGAACGTGGCCAGGAGCACACAAGAAACCATGATGAGAAAACAGTGTTTTCTCTTCCCAAGGCAGTCATGAACATATTTTGAGTGTCCTTACAGAGAGGGGCAGCTGCAGTCTGTACTTTCCTACACTTGTGTTCTCATTTTTCATTAAGGACAGTGCTGAATTAACAGGAGCACTGAGCAGAGCGTTCAAGGACCTTGTGGGTGGCTTTTAAGAGAAGGTTAGACAAATATCTGTCAGGAGTAGTTAGCTAGACCTAATCCTGCCTTAAGGCAGGGGATGGATGAGGTGGCCTCATGAAATCCTTCCAGTCCTACATCCTGGTGCCCTCTGTCTTTGAGCATTGAGAGCCTTCCACGACAAACAGGGTGAGTTACTATAAAGAAGACCATGTGGTTATTGTTTTGATGAACCTTGAGACTGCTGCCATCTTGAAGCAATGTCTTTCTTGAATATATTTCAAGGGCCGATCCATATGTGTTGCCAGGAACTGCGGACCACAAAATTCTTGTACACCTGAGATGCTCTTTGATTATCAAAGGACATTGGGTATGCCTGGGGTAGGAATGGTCCTGGCTTTACAGTACCCAATTAGACTCCTGGAGATGATAGGTCCAGGAGAAATGTATTAAGCTGGCTAGGACTCATTCTACCACTGCTCCCCAAAGCCTGAAGAGTGGGCAAGGCTTTCTAAGTGGGGAGTCCTCTGCTCTGGAAATGATACCTCTTGGTTGGTCATGAAAACTCATCTCTGACCCCAGATACATCTTGTTTCCAGAACCAATGCTGACCCATGCCTTCTGCCTCCAAGATCTGTGGTTTTACAATCTGCAGCCCAATTTCAACCAAACTGATGGAGGGGGACCAAGGTCTCAGAGATACCCAATTCTTATAAATATTGTGGAATTTGCCAATTGGGAATTGCTGAACTCGTGGGGAACACAGAAGGAAATTTCAGCACAAAAGATACGTGGGGAAGGGACTGGGGACTTGGGAGACCAGTCCCTAGGAAACCCAACTTCATTAGTTCTCAGGCTGGGAAAAGAGCTTCTTTGAATGGATTTCCTTTAATTGCAGAGGATTTCCACATGGCTAATTTGTTGGCTGATCAGAGCATGATCTTTAACCATCGTCAACCATTCCCATTCAAGGAAAAGTGTGCTCTTGAGATCCCCAGCTCTGAAATGCTGCCCTGTTAAGGAAGTGTGTAAAGTGTAGGAATGGGTAATGTCGGTAACAAAATACCCAGAGAATTTAAAGTCAGAGTGGCTATAAAACATGAGAAATTTAGCTGCCCCATGCATAAGTATAAACATGCTATGAGAGCAGCTGCCCTTGCATGGACATACACATGGGGAACACTACTTGCCCATGGCATAAAACGCAGCAAGCACATAGTGCCAGGCAATATTTGGCTTCTCAGCATAGATTTAGGAGGGCTACACTTCACATTCTTGGCAGCCATCTTTCTTTTTGTACTCCATTTTCTGTTGTTCTTATTAATCCACAGTTTTCTCCCTTTGCTAAACCAAGAATCCAAGGCAGATCCCCAGAGAATTACTCAAGTCTTGGATCCTCAAGGAAATTCGAGCTGTAGTGTGCCACAAGGGCAGTGTTATCCCTACAGAGTTTTTAGCAGCATGCCTTCTAACCCTGTTTAAGCAGCTCTGTTTTTAAGTGATGCAGCTACTGGTATTAAGATATTCTGAACCATCATTAACTCTATTTACTGAGCCTTTAGATGTGTGAATCACTGCAAACATCTGGAATGAACAGGTGGAATTCAACCGCACTTGCCGTACATTTCTATTTTAATGGCATTTGGCTTCTCTTTTAATTGAACACCGATTCTTCCCGGAGACCCAAATGTTGCTACAGGCATATATTAATTTAATTTAATTGGCAATGAGTTAAGAATTATTATTTCAGAGGAATTTTTGATGTTAACTAATGAGGCATCGTATTCCATACATATTCCTGCCATTTCAGCCTGCTTCCCTGAGGAAGCACAGGCTATGCAGTCACATTGTCCGGCTGGCAGATTGCCCTGGAAACTTTTGATCTTGCTGGTGAGCAGGCTGGGGCCAGCATGAGGTGGAGCAAGGGGGAAAAGAGGTGGTGGGAAATGCGTAACTGCTCACAGAGTGTCTGCTGCTGAGCTGGAGTACAACCCCAAACACCTCGTGTCAATGCCTGGCATACAAGGTCAGCCACGTCTGGTCAGCGAACCGGGCTCTGGACATAGGGAATCTCATCTGAGTGGCTAAAACCAGCAGGACTCAACCAATCCTACTCCACAGCACTTTTCTGATCTGAGAGCACCTCTGCTTCTGCAGCTCTTTCACCTGGCATAAACTGTCGACCCCTTGGCAGGGACTTGAGGCTGACATTTCATCTGCAGTGAAAGCCCTAGTCCCACAACAGTTGGTCCCCATTTCCTTGCTCACTTGACTTTGTCTTGGTGAGGAAGAGGTCTGATTCCCTGCTCCATGCTGGAGCAGGCATGTCCAAGCTGCCATACCCTTCATCACCATCCCATAGCTGGAGCGTAGTGCTTCTGGATCCTACCACATTCAGGAGAGTCAGCAATGAGAAGGGAAGCATTATTTTTAGTGTAACTAGGAGAGCAGCAACCCTCAGTCTCCTCAGGGTGAATTACTTAGGCTGCCTCCTGCCCTTTGAGGCATCTTCTCCAAACACCTACAGCAACACTGCAGGAGCAAGACTTGTCTTATCTACACCACTCACCCTTGCTGATTTTTTGGAGATATGCCAGTGTTCCAAATCCTGTCTCAGATACATTAATTTTTACCACCGGTAATTGTTTTATTTTTTATCATAACTAGCAAAACATCTGAAATCAAGAACATTATCACAGTGTTCACACACATGTAACGGCTCCTCCCCTCCACCACCTCCTCCTATGCAGGGGTAACGTTGGGCTGCTCAACTCTACCCAATAAGTGTATGCAGTGGCCAAAACCTATTTCCAAAGGCAGGTTTTGTAAGGGAAGGAGAAGGAGGAGGAGGAATGCAGCCATTACACTGGTGTTTATTTGTTGTATTTAACATCCAGTGTTAAATACGTAGCACACATGATGAAGCAGCTGGGAGGATGCTGTCAGTTGCAGTGGTGGGATATCACACACAATATTTGGGAATGCTTTTCTTCTTTTTTCAAAGTGTGCCTGCTAATATCAACCCCTCAGAGGTGCTGAGACGCTTGATTAATTCATCTTTGTAAGTTACTTTCCAATCTTCAGGAGGCACAAAATATTAATTGCTGATGGGATAACAAGAAGTTCAGGTGCAAAGGGAAAAGTGTGGACCTCTGCACCTGTTTGCTTAGTGGGATTTCCACTGTTCAATGAAAATCTTCCATATGTGCTGGAGAAAGTACAAGTTTACTCACTACAGATAATTTGCTCCAGTCATTTTTTAAATTTAGCTGAAATAATTATATCTCATTAATATTTCTTACCCTTACAATTGTTTATTCTTTTTAATTAAATCGCAAGATTTGCCGTTACCTAAACTGTAAGTTTATTTATTTTGTGATGGTGGGTTCTTAAAATGGATTGTGTCCTTCCAACATTGCTTTCCTTTTTCCACCCCTGCATACTTAGTTCAGCTATGATTTCTTGCATCAAAGTAAAACCAGCCCTGGTTTGCAGCTCAACTTTGCTCCTCACTTCACCCAAAGGATTGAACTGTAATGCCTCACATCATGGTATCAAAATAACTCATTGATGATCTTCAGAGAGAGGTCCTGCTCAGTTTCTCCTTGACCTCTACGGCCTTGAGTATTTCTCGCATCTAGTGAATATTGAATTATTTATACAAACCAAATGGCACTTCCATGCTGGGCTGGGAGAACTCTACCTCCAAGGCAATGGTTTGGTGATCAGCATGTTCAGCTGCCTGGGGAGCGCCAGCTTGGTGTCCTTCTGCTGCTTGAATCAGGCTGGGTATTTGAGCCTGACCCTTCCTCCAGCTGTAACCACAAGGGATGCTCGTCTCATGAGCAACTTCCAGAGGTCTCGGTTTCTCTTCGGAGCAAAACAGCAGAACCACTGCAATCACCAAAACATAAAAAAAAAAAAAAATTAAAACATGAAAGAAAGGTCTGGAGTCACTGTGCTGAACACTGTACAAAAACAGAGCAAGAATAAAGTCCTGGTGTCAAAGAGTTTGAGGTCTAAATAATTTCTGTAAACAGAAAGTGCTTCTTTGGCTGATAGGCTGATCCAAATGGGCTGGGGCTGGGCTATAGGTCCCTCCTTTCCCACGCTGCATTCCCACCGGGGCCCTGCCAGCATCCACACCTGCTCCCACACACATCAGTGCTTCCTGAGCAACCTGGCCAGGGTGGTATTTTTGTGTTTGCACAAAAAAGGTGAGCAATTACCAGGCCACACCTCCACACACAACTTCTCATGCCTCTAAAGTTTCTAAACCCCTGAGTATCAGGTTCCTGAAGTCACTGCTGCCCAGGAGGGAGGTGTTGGATGGGCTGCAGTGCTTTGCTACCAGGGCAGCAGAGTTGGGCTGCTCTATGCTCTACTCTATTTTTGGACTATCATGTTATCCATGCTTCTTTTTCCACCTTCTATCCTATCTTCTCTCCTATTTCTGTCTTAAAGAATATCTTTGGTTTTAGGGGAATTAACTGTGGTGCATTTTGTCCGCCTTTTCAGTGCAATGCTATGTCAGGGCTTGCTTTCTTTTGTTTATTTTCACCCATGTTTTAATTCAAACAGGCTCTTTCCTAGTCATAGCAATTGCCATCTGGTTTTCCATCTCTCTGAACCCAGCAGTCTTGCTGCTCCAAGAACCAGCTGGTTGGAAACGTATAGGCAGCAAACATTTACATTCAGCATGTCTAACATCATCTGGGACTTAAACCCACAACGTTGGTGATGCATAGAGATAGATATTTAGTCACATCAAAGCCATTTGCTAATTGCAGACACTTCATTCTTGTTTAATGTTTCATGTGCAAGATTAGTTGGTTGATTTAATTGGTTCAGCAAAACTTATGTTTTAAGGCAAAACATTAGTTAAGACGTAATGTATTCCCTTATGGAAAACTGAATTCATCAGAAGTCAGTTTGTGCTTTGTAATTCTGTTTTTTGAGTCTGTAGTCAGATTGCCTACAGAACAGAATAGAAAACTACACTTTCCTGTTGGGAAGTCTACCATTGAATAGCAATCCAGCAAGGTATTAAACCTTGTAGGATTGTCATAGACTCAAAAAGCATAGGGCAGGGTTCTAATTGTCTTCTACAGTCTGTTTTAGTTGGGTTTGTAATATATGAATGGGTTTGTAATGGGTACAGAAAAGGAATAAAAAGGGATGCCAGGGCAAAACGCTATAGTTCATATCAATATATGCCCAGGGCCGCCTATCTAGTGGAATATATTGAATTTATGTACAAATTTATCTGTTCATACGTGTGTGTGTGTGACACACGTATAATGTAAACATTTACATTATGTATGTACATGTGTAGTCCTGTATTTCCTATATTTACATTGACATACAGCCTAAAACCTGGTAGTACGATGGGGCCAGCACAGGAGAGTAATTCAGACACCTCTCAGAGACTCAGTATTTCACCTAAAAATACCCCAAATCGTTGCTTTTGAGGCTTTTGAGCAGCAGCATAGCAGTGCTGTCCAGCGTATCTCCAGGGAGGAGCCGGATTTCAGATCCTGGTCCTACGTGAAGGAGGACAAACAATTTGACCCCAACACAGGAGCCCACCATGAGCACTGAAACCCACAGCTTAACTGCCCAGAAATGTTTGGGGAGCTCCATTATGATTTTTTTCCTGAAAAGCTTCAAAAGATTTTGAACTCAGTTTGCTGCTAAAGGAATGTCTTTGAAGCCCAGACCCTCTGCATGTTTGCATGTCAATATATGAATATTAAAATGTTCAGTACATGGACCACCAAAAGTTTGTTTAGCTTGAAGTTAGAGATTTGTTTTGCTTGGAATTTAGTCTCTTGATATTTGGCTGATCTCTTTGTACTGGCTTTTATCTTAATTGCTTTTTAAACTATAATTATGGTGCCACATCCACATGGCTGTAACACCACTTGTAGTTTAAGTTGAGCATGTCTATTATAACTTCTATTTTTAAACATTGCTTTTTATAATTCAGATGTAAAATTTACATGCTGCAGCCATGAAACTTAGCAAACAAGGCCTGAGTCAGGGAGAAAATCCTTTTTTACAGTATTTGAGAAAAAAAAAATAGTTTGCTGAATGTTAAATTAGAGGCAAAAAAAAAAATTACATTAGTTCTCTCCAATGCTGCAATTATAAAAGAGGAAATATGCTCCATTTAAATATCCAGCTGAAATTTTGCATGCCATTACCCCATAAATAGAGACTCACGCATACGAGCTTTTTAATGTGTATATACCAAAGCCATATTGACACTGCAGACTATCATTACTCCTTAAGGAAATGTCATGGGCTCGCCTTTCTTATTTGAACAAGCTGTGAATTTATAATTCTTTCAGCCAGTTGGGTTTAATAAGGTATCGCTCAGCTATCCACATTTAAACCGTTCTCTAAATACCTGTTTGAAGACTAAACCACATCAATCCATTAGGCCAGTAACACAGCCCAGCTTTTCAAAAGTCCACATAGGGCTGTTAGCACGGTGTCCTACCAGCCCTAATCCCCCTCCCTGCCGAAGGACTTCTTTTTCTATCATGTGAGACTAACGTTTTGGGGGAAAGAATAATGCAAGCCACTGCTTCGTGGCATCCCTTTCTCCATGCAAACATAGGCAAATAACATTAGGACTGTGACCAGTGTGGATGAAAGAAGGAGGCAGCTCATTTCACCTGCCCCATTCATCCTCTGTCATTCATCCCACTGGTGCATATGCCATACGATTTCTGCACAAGGCTGGGGGTAAATTGAGGTTTATCCATCTATAGTGCTCAGAGTTTCTTACTCCTTTATCATAGGAGAATAATGCTAAAATATGGAAAACATTGTGCAGCATCAGAACCTGGGGTTGAGTAGATCCTCTACATACAAGCACCCTTCCTATTGCATTTCTGTGAGTGAGCGTGCTCCTGCCACCGTTTTATTGAAAAAGGGAGATCTGCTGGGCTCGTGTCCTCTTAGGGGCCAGATCAGTTTTGAGCAAAAAGCTATTCTTATTTTTAGTGTTCTCTCTGCACTAGTTTAAGGTCGTTCTACGAGGTCCAAAGATTACAGATGAGCTCCCTGGTAGAGCATTTTTTTGCTTAAGCCACATAAAAAAGGAATAACAATAAATATTGCAGAACACAGAAGTGAATGGGAAAACTCTTGTCTGTTCAGAGGGAGATGAGGGCAAATATATCACTGCTTTGTTTTCCTTCCATCAGAAAATCACCCTGAGCAGCTCTTTACTCACCCAGCCACTATTTTGTGTTCTTTTTCCATGTAAATAACGTTACTTTCTGGAAAGGGAAAAGGTGCCTATCCTGGAAACGCAGCTCTCAGTGGAGTGAAAAACTCTCCTTCTGGCCCCCCAATCGCTGGAGACACTTTCCCCAGCTCCTCACGCTGCCGAAAAGGCAGATGACGAAGACCTGAAACCTCCACAACAATGTATTCCTCGAGACCGCTGTCGCTCCATAACTCTCCCAGCCATTTCCAGTCCCGCGATAGTCTCCCCCCCTCAGCACGTCCTTTGTGCTCCATTCAAGGTTTTTCTGAAGTGAGACAATCTTTCCCATTTTTTTGTCTTCTGTCTGCATCAAAGTTAGGACTTTGTTAGGGATTCTTGCTATCGGCATCTGTTACCTCTTTTTCTCAGGGGCTAAGGAGGAGGCTGCTGTATGGCTGAAAAAGGCTCTCATTCAGCCTGCAATTGCTTCTCTTTGCTTTCCTGTCACACTGTCAACCTCAATCAGAAGGCAATGAAAGTGATACAGAAGCAAAGCTTTGCTGCCTCCTCCTAGAACAAAGAGCGTCCCATAGCCTAGTACAGATTTCACATCCAATTTAACTCTTTGGAAAAGGATTTCAGGAAATACATAGTCAAGAGTTGAAAAAATGGAGTTGGGTCTACTATAAAGGCTAAAAGTATTATCCTGGCTTAGATAAGCTACAAAGATAGGTTGATACTATTTTCTAGCATAAACCACATTAGCTGGCATTACACATTGAGCTTTCTTTACTCGTTAAGTTGCAAGGAGATTTGAGAGGAATTTAGCAGCTACATAAAATGACTCTTTCATGATTCTAGCTTTAACAGTCATTTTAGTTGTACAAGGTGCATGAATAGCAAGGACCTAAATCATGTTGTTTAACAAATCTGGTATTAGAGGGTTAGTCTCAGTTTACTTATTAAGAATTTAGTTGAGTAAAGGATTTTAGGACTCAGTTCTTTGTGTGGA
>VZZY01009897.1:5836-63336 GCA_013400335.1 Eurystomus gularis | reverse complement strand
GGTTTAAATTCACTGTAGAGAGCAACTTGCATTACTTTTAACAGGCTCTAATCTCTCTGGTTTCAGTTTGAGACCAAGAGGCATTTCATATCATCAGCAGTGGATTTATATTGTATGCTCAGAAAATAGAAATGGATTTCCAGGGGGTTTAATTTATCAATATCTAGTCTTTACGGGAAACATTAGTTTGCATAGGAAAAGGGGTTAAAAGAAGGTTTAAATTATGTCTCTAATATTTCCTGAAAACTTTGTACAAAAATATTCTATGCCACAAAAGCCCATTAAATATTCAAACTTTAATATACATTCCTCAGTAACAAATGTACAGTTAGATAACACATAAAGAATTATGAATGACTAATTATATTTTGCATATTTACAGCAAAGACAATTAGCAAATAGCTTTTATATGCAAAATAAATGAAAAAGTAATTAAGATGCACTAACTAGAGCAGCAATATCAAGTCTGTTGTCTTGTGATTCATTCCTAACAAACATAATAATTATGCATTCATTGTCATATAATTAAAACAGCTCTGTCCTTTAGAAAACTGGTTATTTACTGTATAATAACCTGAAGAGTGGCAGAAGTTCTTCATAATGGTGAGAAGGATAATTAAGTATTTCTTCCTGGTGTCTGCTCACTCAGTTGAGTTTATTATCTTAAACTTGTGCAAGAAAGCATTTCCTCTGCAGCTCCAAGAACTCACTTATTCACTGCTGGGAAAGTTACACCTTTGCCATGCCCTGCTCCCAAACCAGCTGTCCAAAACCTCCCTGGATGCTGCCAAAATGAGCACGGCATTAAAACCCATCCCAGGACAAGAAACCTCAGGTGTCCAGCCCAGGGACTCTCTGGTTAGAGCTTGGGAGTCCCTTTTCTTCTCCATGCTATGACCTTGGTTGAACTTCTTCAGTGTCATTGCTGGAGATGGCTGCATGTTTCATTTTGTGCTTGGAGAATATCCCCTGACATGAATGCATGGGCAGAACTATGTCCTTACGGCACCAGGGACTTAGTCGTCCCACACCGCAGCTCCCCAGCTGTAACACAGCCATCACCGCACCTCCACTCTCTGTCTTCTCCTATTCCCTCCATTTCCCAGCTCTTATTATAGCTCAATAAAACATAATAAATCGCCCAGTCTCAACTGGAACCCTTAATCACTACCGAACAGAATAGTAATATTCAGTACCGTAAGCCGTCTTTATAATACTAATATCATCAAGCACTTTTTTTTTCCTTTTTTTTTTGTCTTAAAATGCTGTTTTCCTATAAACCTCAACTGCAGAACATGCCGAGCTGCAGTGGAGAAAAAACAATGTAATTGCTTGGCTGCACATACGGCTGGCCTGGATCGGTAATCGGCTTTTCAGGGACTCAATAGGTAAGGAACAGGGCAGAGGGAGCCGGGTTCACCTACACAAGCTGGGATGGACAGACTTAGCTTGTGCTGCTGGACAGACCTCATCATCCTCTCCAACCCTTTGACAGCAGTTCTTGCTCCTGTCCCAGCCACTCACCTTCCTGCAAAGGGAAGGGATAACCATTCCTTCAAATGTTTCTCTACCAGACGGTCTTTCCTTTTATTATCCGGGCAAAACCAGGAATGTTTTCCTGGTAGAGGGAGAATCTCCAGGCATGGAAGGGTCTGCACAAGGGGGCACGGTGTGACCAAAGAGGACCCCATGGGCAGGGGAGGACTCAGGACCAGCCTCGCACTGCTCTGTGCTGGGGGATGCAGGGTGGCTTTTATTGCCTTCAGTCTTCATTGTCTCACCCCCATTGCTAGGAGTCTTTGGGGAATCCTGATATTCACCATGAAGGGCAGGGTCAGCTAGAACCTGCTGAAGGAAAGAAATAAAAGGACCACAGCTCCCAAACACACTGGAAATTGCACTGTGCTTTTCACACCATACCCTCTGCAAGGCAGAGAGTTTTTGCACAAATTTCTTAATACTCCAGGGAGGTAAAAAACAGAGCCTCTTTGGGCTTTGTTACACAATTCATGTACTCAGAGTTTCTCATCTGCTCGTTTCCATGTCAGGAAGGCAGCAGAACTTCACCTGGCCTACATGGAGGGACACCCCAAGCTACTCCCCTGCAGTGTGATATATTTCTTTTAAGAAAATTACGCATCTTAATGAAGTTTGAGTCCCACATGGTCCCCATCCCACCCCATTTCTAATTCCGGGCTTAGTGTTTAGAACAGAATAAAGGGATGGGTCATATTTTCTGTTAAATCCTACAGGTCAGGTCTTGGCCACTGCAGAGATTTCAGTGTCTTTGGGCTGCACTTATACTCCATAAGGCTGACCTGTTGCTTAGGTGAATTTCTCAACAGCTCTGTCTTTCTATTACCTCCTACAAACCAATCTTAAGAGTGATTTGTACTTCTCCTGAGCAACCAGGCAATTGAGCATAACCTATACCCAGCCCACTGCTTGAGTCAGATAAGGGTGGAGAGGAAATACACGTTAAGTAAAGGCAATTCAGCTGTGATCCCTTTGAGATCCTAACCCATTTTCCTGGTCCTACAAACCATCTCTAGCACATATGGAGGAACAGGGAGCATTTGCCACCCTGCGGGGTGCAGTAGCCATCCTATGGGGAGTATAAGCCATCCTATGGGGAGCGTGAGCTCCCTAAAGCCTACAAGGTGTCAGGATATAGCAGGTCTGTGCCCAGCTCTGCACAGAGCTGTCAGGATGACAGACTTAACCTCCCTCTGTCCCTGTTTACCCAAAGTAAGAAGATTGTAAGGCTTAGTTAATGTTTGTAAGTGCCTCAGGGTTCTTATATGATAGGCGCTATGTACATGCAAGTGTATTATAATACCTGTCATAAGAAGAATTAATAAACCATAATGTATTAATTTAAAGGTAGCAGACACTCGTGCATGATAGCCTTTCTAACTGCTTCTTTACAGGCACACGGAAGATGACATTTAAGTTAGAATCAGGTTAAAGAAAAAGAATGCAGTCAATCGCTACTGGATACTGAGTCAGTAAATATCAATTATATAAAATGAGTCACCGATAAGAACTTTGATAAAATCAGATGTTAGGGAAAGGACACTTGGAGAGACAGATGTGACACATGCATTCATTTCAGGAGTTATATGGCTTTTTTCAGAAAGCTGGCTTTCATTTTGGGCACATCTATTTTCTCCATGTCCTTTCAAAACACTGGGGACCCCAGCAGCAGCTGGGCATGAAACCAGAAGGATGGCCCTGTTGCCTCAAAACTTTGATGGTAGACAGTGTGAGGCCTTCAGGAAAGAATCAGGAGGTCTTCCATGACCTTATCTGAAATCAGGGTGAGAATTAAAAGCCCTTTAAGCATTCCCAAGTAGAGAGGCACCCATGTGTTTTAAGTACTGGGAGAAAGTAAATTATACACAAAGCAGGGTGGGCAAGCTTGTAATGTAATCATAGCTGCTCCAAGAGAGGGATAGCACTGAAGTAATACTGGTTTCAAGAGGTAGGATGGGCTAAGAATTGCCTGTGGCCCAGATTCAGGAAGGTGGTGATGTACAAGCAGAGCTTCAAGTGCTGGAGGATCTGGTGGAGAGCTCTGAGACCTCGCTGGTGCTTACAGAGGCATGTGCATGTGCTTAAAGACATTCTCAGATGGGAGTCAAGAGGCCAAGCCATTAATAAGCCACGAGTGCTCACATTTAATGTGTGTTGCACATGCAATCCAAACCCACCAACAAGCTCTCCTGAAAGCAGTGCTGCTGAAATGAAAATGCCACCTCTCCTTTGGCAATGAGCTGTTGCACCTGAAGCAAGGAGGATGCAGAAAGGCCAGCTCCGTAATTCAGCTTTTTCTTTAATCTTAGATCAAAAGCTGGCTTCTTTTACCTTTTCCAAGGTGCTGCATCCCCTGCCTTTCTCCTTCTGCTGCAGAAATCACCCTGGGCCATGTACCCATGGGCACAACCTCAGCAAGGTAATGGGGCAGCGGCTGGGCTTTACCTACAGTATAGGTATATATATCCCTATTTATGGCTAAGGATAGGCGGCCTTTGGTAAAAGAATAAAATGAGCTCTTTCTCTCGCTCTGCATAAAAGAAAGACAGCAAATAAAATTCCAGCAGCTACAAGCTGGTGACATTATACTGTCATAATCCAGAAATGAACATTGATTCTGAAGAAGTCGCTTCTTCAAACTTTAACGCAACAATTAAGTATTCCATTGTCATGGCTCAATTAAATGGTATGGCCTGAGAAAATTGGGGATTGTAAAGTGAGGATGGAATGTGCTTTGATCCTCTTTCCAGGGTTATTGTTTCATTAATAAATGAACATGTCATTTGTCTCACCAGAGGGAGCTCCTGCCCTCCAGGCTTTTTCCCTTTTTTGTTCAGGTTTTATAAAGATGAATTTCCAGTGCTCTGAAATACCATGGATTAGTAGTTAAGCCTGACAGCACTTCGGGGAGTAGTGGGCTTAAAGTGCCTCACACAGGTCTCCAAAGCACTTGTTTACTAATAGAGGAAATCAGCGACCGTCTGCAGCTGCTGATATCGCATTACCATTTGGAAAGACAGTAGCTGAGATAACAAATCACACAGTTTTAATAATTACTCCTGCATTCCAGTTTTTTGTTTCCTGCGTAACTGCAAAGGCTGGATTTCTTCCAAATAAACAGATAAAAACAGTATGGAACTTTTATCTTTTAATGATAATGACAACACATCATGTTTCACTAAAAGTTTCCTGCTGGATTTTTTTCTGATTTCTAGAGTTTCAATAAAATGTAATTATACTTTATAATTCCACTCTTTTAATCTTCACTTCAAAAACTATTCACAGTTAGCAAGTTTGCTAGGCACGGAGAGGGGGTGAGGAGCAGGAGCGGACTTCCCCCACATCGGGCTGTTCATAAATTCTGTCTGGGGGTAAACCTGTCATTGAAACGGCACAAACTGAGCTGCTTTGCATTCAAATTAATACCTAGTTTAATTTGAATATAAAATAGCTCCATTTATGTGGTTATTAAGAAAAAGTAACAAAACCGTTCGGCGATGAATGGATGTTTAAGATAGGATACACTCGCAACCTCTTTCTTTTCCGTTCTTGGGGTTTTTTTTTTTCTTCTTCCTTTTTAATCCTTTGGATACTTTGGTATCTCCATGTTTTCGTATCGCTAGATTAGATAAGGCTTTAAAACAAAACAATACCTATAAAATCTGAATGGTTAAGATATATTCTGGGAGTCCAAAAGTTCCCATTATCCCACTACTGAATTAGACTTCACGGGTTTTGTTCGAGTACATCTTCCCTTCTTGTCCTTTGCTATGCTCAGAGAAAAATCAGCGATTTCATTAACAACCGTTCTTGCTAAATAATTTCATGGACTTATTTAGGAGAGCAGAGAAGAGGAGGAAGAGAGGAATACCTTCCTCTTCCAACTCAAAATGTTCAGACTTAAAGGTAAGGTAAACTTTTCTCACAGCTTTTAGTTTGCTTACCATCAGCCCATGTTCCACTGGGTGATTAAAGAAAGCTTTTTTAAAGCATTACTTCAGAATGATCTTAATTGGTGCAAGGTTGAGCCCTTTCTAGGAGGGGAGGGAAAAGGTTGAATAGCCTTTTCAAGTCACATGAAAGTTTCTAGGATGAATGTACGATAATTAGATTAATAAGTAGCTTAATTTATCACAGCTAAGGATTTCAACAGCCACACATTAGAGCAAGAAAAAAAAGATTAGTGTGATTCCAGTTTGTAAAAAATTGTACTAAAACTTGATTAACCTTAAATACAAAGTGCCTTTCTTTTTGTGTGTAAATTCAGTAGTTAAGGGGAAAAAAAACCACTAAAATAATCAGAAAAGTCCTGTTCCGTTCCTTTGTGTTCGCTGGCTAATGAGAGATATCGGGGTTGTACAAAACAACTTTTCCCCGCGAGGTTATTCTCCCTAGAACATGGATTTAAATGAAATCTGCAATCCCTGCCACCGTTGCGGACCCTGAAGATCTGTGCGAGGCATGAGGTAACGCATGCAGGGGTTAAAATTACATCTAGCACGAGCCATTTTCATTTTAAAATAAAAGAAAATGAAGCAACAAGCAAATAGGTGCAATATATATTCTAGCCTAATGTAAAGTTGTATTCACCTTAGTCCTGGGAATGCAAAGGAGCGAGCAGGAGCCTGCGTGCCAGGCAGAGGCATGGAAAACTATCGCCAATCTAACTTGGAGTGCGCAATTAGGGACGACAATTAGCCGTGCGATATTCACTCACACCAAGCACGACATCTACAACACGACATCGTTTCTCTGTTGCTGGTATCAGCCTCAAATCAGACGTGCAGGAGCAGAGCAACAGCTCGGTGCAATAACCCTCGCTCACTGCTGAGCTCCGTGTAAAGCATTGCCAGACCATCCAGCCTTTCCCCTCACCACCGTCTCTGCTTCCTTACAGGACAATCCCTCAATAGCAAGTGAAATCTGCTCTGCTTTTTTGATGTTGCCATCCACCACCGAGGTTGCTTTCGGTGGTGTCATGATTTATCAGCGCTAACGTCAGATTTCATTACTCCAACTCCTTAACACTTGTATCAGGGCAGACAAAAATTCCCAGTGCTTTTTATTAAGGCGGCTGGCACCGGGGCTAGCAAAGCCTGCAGAAAGGTCTGGAGGATGGTGGTATGGTTCCTGTCAACGCTCAACAGCCATCGTCATTTTTGAGGAGGCCCTAATGCAAACCCAGCGGTAGAGAGAGGCGAGATGCTGGGTTTGTGACTCCCTGTCCTGAATCTCTCTTTGAAAGGGGATGATGAGTGGGAAGGCTGGTTCATATTCGTAGGAAATTGCAAATGAAACTACTCGGAGGCTGAAGAAAAGAAAAAAAAAATTTAAAATAATTTTCAAAAGTAATGAAATGAGAAAGGAGGAGGGTTTCTTTAATTTTATCTCACACTTAAGAGATGACTCAAAGCGCTAATGAAAGGGAGTGTAATTACAGCCCAGATTGAGTATATTGCACACGCTGTAACGTCAGAAAGGTTAACTCTGGCAAAGAGAGATCATACAAATCAAAGTGGCTGAGGGCACTCATGCATCGGCCTGTTTGATAAGATTGATAACTGTAACCAGTAGCTTAGGAGAATCGATTTCCACTGCCGGGGATCTCTCTGGATGCTCTCATCTTTTCTTCTGTTTATATAAAAGTGAAGCTTTAAAGATGTTTTATCATCTAATGGCGAATATGACACAAAGTTACAAACGGAATCTTTTTTTAATCTCAGAATGGAAAATTTAAGCGAGGCAGCAATTCGCTTTAATTATGTATATTGAACAAGTTGGAAGAGATGAGAAGAAACTTGTTTTTCAGCCCACTGAACCCAAGTGCTTGCCTGTAATCTAAAATGGATATCTAATTATTGTTTAACATTATTTATTTAGGAGGAGTTACGACCTCTAATTTGCCTTTAAATGATTAATTTAGTGTTTAAATAAAGCTCCTTTTATTTAATAATGTTTTCTTTAACCAATCTTCACTAATGTCAATAAACTCTTTGTTTAACCTTCTTAAAGGAAACATTTTCTCAGCTCTGAGACAATTATGAATTACCAAAACCCATATAGAAAAATGAGCTAAGTAATTATCTAATATTATTGCAGCGTGCTTAAGAAGAGAATATTCCACACCAATAACATAAGGCAGGAGAGAGGAAACAAGCTTTTCTAAATATTGAGCATTTTAAGCAGTCTGTCTCTTTTTGAGCAGCACAGAAATACCCCAAAATACTAATAGCTGGGCTAAATAAACTCACCCATTTCTATCAGCATCCTTAAGTGGTACTTGATTCAGGTCCCAGGCATAAACTGAGCAACACAAATATCCCTGCTCCATATGTAGAGAGATGATCAGATGAAATGTGTCCTCCTGTCCCCAGCCCTCAGCAGCACACCCTCACCCATGGCCAGAAGGACTTCCCACCGCCATGCTGCTCCCTCAATATCCAGGGCAGGAGGGAATGAGCTCAGACATGGGGACAAGGTAGAACAAGTCACTGCCCTGAAACTCTGCTCCAGACCTTTGGCTATTTTCTGAAACCGAGTCTCACATATAGGTGTATATATAGTACATGATAGTATATACTGGCCACCTATTTTGAAAGCAAGTGCCTTTTGGAAGTCCAGGTGTGACTGCTTTGTGTTAACTATTGGACACGATTTCTACATAATAAATTATGGTTTTTATAATGCATATGCTTTATTGGTCTTGCTGAAAGCCTCCATACTTTGCTCTGAAGAACATTGGAGCTGGGAGGATCACAGGAAAAAAACAGGCAGCCCAAACAAAGGCAAATTGATGTCCAAGAGGCCAGAAAGTGGCTGAAGGTAAATAGTGAGGGAGAAAGAACAGGAGCCAAACGAAACAGAAAATTCAGGAGTGGGAGAAAGTGGTGAGAAGGAGCAAGGAGAGAAACTTCAGAGGCTGCAAAATATCCAAGGAGTGAGGATCACAGAAGTGTTGAGGTTGGCAGGGTCATCCAAGAGCAGCTTAGGCAGGGCCAGCTACAGCAGGCTGCCCAAGACCATGTCCAGCCTGGTTCTGAGTATCTCCACAGATGCAGACTCCACAGCCTCTTTGGGCAGCCTGATCCAGTGGTCAACCACCCTCATGGCAAAAACAGGATTTCTTATGTTCAGATTGAGTTTCTTGTGCGCATTCATGGGATGAGGTCCAAGTCTTGGACTTATTATTGACCCAAAAGTTCACTGTGAGCACCGAGGAATGTACTCCACAAGTGAATGTGATGCAGGTTCATTGTTATAGTGGGAGCAAAGCCTGAAGCTGCTCAGGAGTAGTTGGAGAGCTTTGGGATGGAAACACTCATCTCCTGAAGGTGTGGTCTGGAGAAATGTCCCAAGTGGGAAAAGCAAGAATGGATAGAATGGTCACAAACTGGGAAGGTGAAATCATTGCAGAAAGCTCTCAGAAGAGAGCAACAAATGTTAAGACAAGGTGTGAGTCCCAACCAAACATTAGTAGCAGAGCTACTGGAGATACCATCTATTAAATACATGGTCTTCCCTTAACCACACTCATTACCATCTGGAGCTCAAGTGGTAGAGGTCTGAACAAGAGCTGTGGTAATTTCTAACTTGGCAAATGTGTTGTCCTTATTAGGAGAGTCAAAAGGGTCTTCACATTCAAACCTGTACCCTTGTACAGCAAAAGCTGTGTCGGGGCTTGGAGGTTTTCTGTGCAATTGCTCCTCCAAGTCTTGTTGAAGATCAGGCAGAAGAGAGGGAGAAAGTGTCCAGATTTGAATAAAGAGGGCCAAGCAACAGTGAAGGGCAGTGTGAAAGCCGCAGCACTGCAAATGAACAGGGAAAAGTGAAAGACTTTAAATGGGTGTGTAATAAGCATTAATGGGAGCTCTTGGGAGTAAGAAAAGAAAAGGAGACTGAGGAGGGAGTCTAGTGATCAAAAGGTTGTATCTAAATAGATTCAAGAACATGGAGATGGAATTAAGAACCCACTTAACTGTGCAATTCTTACTTTTGGGCTCTCGCAAGGTGTGGGAGATCAGTTTGAGGAGGCAGGTACCTGGCCCGAGGCCAAATCATGGCTCCAAGCTGGTATGAAGGGGCACAGAGATGTGCGCTGGAACTAATCCAGGGTCCAGGAGGAGAAAATCTATGTTGGTGTGGCTCCAAGCTTGGCTAGCATTAGGCAACTTTTATAACATCTTGCTCTTTCTCTGATTATTGGGAGGGTGGGAGCATGGGAGCAGTGTGGTGGGACCAGTACACCTAGCCAAGAGCACATCTCCCTGCCTGCTGGAGACTGAGGGGTCAACAAGGAGCACGAACACTGCTGCTCCCCAGCACCTGAAAACACCCAGAGAATGCCTGCTCCACTCTCAATTTCTCCCTTCCTTGACACAAAAGATTCCCCTTTGGCTTCTTTCTATTTTTAAAACTAGCAAAGCACTTTTAACTACTTACTTTCCGAATTTTTAACATTATCATTTCTTTTTTTTTTCCCCAGTCACACGGGCTAAGACCTCATCAGAGTTGTAGATGTCTAAAATAAATGAAAACTCTAATCCTTGATCCTCAGTTCTTTACAGTCCCTATCTAGAATGACACACTGGGATGCCCAATTTGCAACCAGTTTAGTAGGAAGAATATCCATGCCCAGCTTATTCCTTCTCTCCCGCCTTGTTCTGACACTTGTCATACCCCATCCGCTGAAAACCCAGAGTATCTGAGTTCAGCTGATGCCATCAATACAACCAGAAGTCTCTTTTAACACTCACCCATAAGCTGACCTCTGTGTAAGCGATGATTTTGGTCCACGAAATGAATGAGGAGGACCTAGGAGAACCCCAGACTCCCTTCCAAAGCCAGAGCTGGGATGAGCTGCTGCCATAATGTCCACTGAATCCTGGACCAGCACATACAGAGTGAAGAAGATTTTAATCCCACCTTCATCTTTGCCCCTGGTTCTCCTTGTGGGATTCTCTTCCCAGGGAATGCATCTGTGCCCACCAGTCCAGATGTTCAAAGAGGAACAAGACTCCCACAGCCCCTGTGTGAAAGGTGAACAAAAGGACAGTGAGCAAATACATCTTAAAAATCTTCAGGCTACAACCCACCATAAACTGTTGGCCCCTGACGTGCTAGATAGCAAAGCATAATCTCAGCTGGGTTACAGGTAAATGGGCAGATGTGTCTGCCCTCAGGCAGCTTGAGGACACACCACCCCCTTCTGAAGACAGAGCGTTAAAGAGGGACCTCCTTTTAAATAGCTGTTTACCTTCGGGCTGCTAACTCCATGAACGGCCAGCTGCTCATTAAGGGTCAAGAATCGCCTGGTTAAAAGGTCCTGCCCCACCTTCAGTGCAACACGGCCAAGTCCCTCAGGACTTCCTTGGCACTGCAACGACACACAGAGCTGACCCCCAATACCCACTGGAGCCCTTTTAATGTGAGAAGATGACATGGCTTGACCCAGCAGACGTGGGAGGAATTTTCCCAAGAAACACCCAAAAACCTCTGCTGTGATATACAGGAGACAAGTCCTGCCAGCCCATGTGCAATAGGACCATCCAGACTTTTATAATGTGACTTAAAATACGTGGCACTGTGACTTTTTTTGAATCTTAGACAGGTAAGAATTAAGTGAAGGATTTCTTGCACACGCCACCCCCAAGCCTTTAGACAGGACTTGCACTGCACTCTCACCTGCTAGAGAGCCTTACTAACCTAAAATAAGGAAAAATTTACAAATCTAATTAAAATAAAACACTGGTCAACAAGAAAATTATTTTGCTTTTTCACTTCTGCTTGCTTTCAACGAGCCCCGCAATATTCCCCTGCCTCAGTGGATGGGAATGGGTAATATTGTTTGATGAATGAATAAAATATCAGCTAGGAAGTGTCTTGTTTGTCTGTGTCTTCATTATCTCTGTCCCCATCCTGCTGAGTCAGTGCATGGACTGTGTGTCTGGACCAGCGTGTTCCTCTTTGCTGGTCATTCACTGTTTGGTTTGTGCTAGCAGCTACCAGCTGGGAGCCCTGGCCGTAGGTTAAGATTGAAGGTGTTTGATGCTGTACAAATACCAAATTAAGAGGTAATCCCACCAGAATAAATTCAGAGTTTTGCTAGATTTTATTTTTCCCTGAACATCTTTCCTTGCTTGAGCCTTCATACAGATTTTGAATCTGAAGAGGGGGTTGCTCTGGGGATAAATCATCACTTTTCTCTTTTTCCCTTTCGTAGTCATTTAAAATGACAGCATTATGGATTTTTCTCCGGGCCTGCAAACTCATTTAGATTGATGGTCAACTTTCACAGTGAAGTTCAGAATTTGGGGAGGGGGAGAAAAAACCAATTCCAGCCACAGGAGAGGAAAAGTTGATAGATAATTTCAAAACAGAAGGCTTTTTTGAAAGACACATAACCCCTCAAGAGTTGTAACCACTCTCACTGGATGAGGTGTGCAAGAATCCTTTCTTTCAATTCCCCACTTCTTCTCTCCTTTTCTAGCAAAGACAGGTAATCTCAGATTATTTACCAGCAGCTCATTTCCAACTCACAAGAAATGCCTCAAAGCCAGAAAAAAAATACTCTCCGTCAGCCTGTTTTTGTTTTGCTCTCGTGTTTATTTTCATCTTAACATTAATTGCCCCATAATGTCTGCTTGGTTTTATCAATTAGCCTTTGCAGTGGGAAAATATTTTAGCGCCTAATACAGCGTAATGATTTTTTTCCCTATTTGCCAAGGGGGTTATTAATAAATGTCCCCACTGGGGTTACAACTCTGGTGCTCTGGTGTTTGCTTTAGGGGAAATGAGGGATTGGAGGAAAATCCTAACCAAACGGAGCTATAATTAGAGCGAAAGCAGCTGCAATTAGAAGTATATGTTGAACGACACCCATGGCACTCGGGGACAAACCTCCCCTTGACTCGGGCAGGGATGGCAACAGAAACTCTGCTGCTGCAAAAAGGAGAAGGGTCTTGGGTTTCCTGCTTTTCCAGGTGTTGCATCCAAGATTTGCACTGTCTGCTCAATGTATTTCTCCGAGGAGGAAGGTTTTATTCGGCAGAGGAATGTTGGCCCAGCAAAGCCAACAGCAGACTCCTCCAAGCTGGGATTTCACCCCGATTTCTCGCTCCTCACTATTTATTTAGCCTGAACCGTTGCCACCGGTGCTGCTGGGCTCTCTGGTTAGCTGCCAGCCAAGCAGGCCCTTCAAATGACACATCTCGGTGCACATCAGACATCCACACTGTTTCCCATGGAGTCCTCTCCTGCGGCTGCAGGTACTCCAAGGTTGGACGGTAAAGGCTGGCAGACCTTGTTCTCCTCCCCGCTGCCACAACAGACTTTGTTCACGGAGGAAAAACCAGACGCTGTCCCCTTTGGCTTATCTTTCTCACAAATCTAAATTCTCCATCACTGGGAAATGGGTTGTGCTAGCAAAATTCAATCCTGTCATCAGATATGGGTTTCTGGAAAGCTAAACTGGAAGGAGTTCTGCAGCCTGTCGAGAGTTCAGGCTGAGTTGAAATATTAGTGCTTGGTTTTATCAATTAGTCGAACAACACATTTAACAATAAACACTTTCATACAGCAAGGACACATGCAGAATTAAAAAATGCAGCAGATGTGCAATACTGCTTAATATGGCTTTTAGCTTAATTCATCTTATTGCAGAAATCTGTAATTCTCATGGTTGGGTTTCTGAACAACAGCTACTGATGGAACCTTTTGCCTGTTGCTGGGGTTTTGTGGTCAAAAAAAAACCCCAATCCGAAAACAATTGCTATAATAGCACTATTAGCTTTGATGATTTGCATTTGACAGCAGAGTTTGGAAGTAACAGAATTTACTCTGGGAGAACCTGATCGTGTCCTTGCAAGTGTCTGCAGGGCTTCTTATACTGGGGTCTCATATAGGCACCCCATGAAGTTCTTTGTAGGAAACAGGTTATTGCTAGAATAAGCTGGCTGGCAACAGAGGCCTGTGTTTGAGTGACACCTCCCATCCCACCACACCTCAAAAAGCACCAGAAAACAGCAGTAAAATGCAAGGATGTGCTACACTCTTGTCTCCCACCACCTACCTGTGATACAGGTGATTCGTCACAGTGCTGGAACCATGAGAAAGCAGATTTCCCTTAACACCCCGAAAGATGCAACCTCATTCCTGCAGATTGCAGAGCACCAGAAAAGTCACCTAAAGGAGGATAGGGCTTGCTGCCCCTTTTCTCTTCTCCTTCTGCAGAACAGCATCTCCTCCAGATCCTGGATCTCTGTGTTTTGACCAGGTCTAGTGGACCTTGAGATTACTGGTTTTCCAGTGTGGCTGAACAGAGATTAAAGGCAACTGCAGACTGAATGCAGTGATTGTTTGTATTGAATAACAGCCTCAGAACTGTGCACAACAGCCACTGTGGTCTCTCAAGAGACAGCCCTTCCCAGCTGAACATCCCCTCTGAACACATAGTCCATAGGACTGCGTGGGAGAACCAGGTATCTCCACCACCAGCATTTCTGACGCAAGGAGCACTGTCCCTGGAAGATGGTTGCATTTTGTATCCTACCTCTATTTCTAGCAAAGCATCCAGGAGCTGCACAGAGGAGTTGAGAACTGAACCTGCAGGACAACAGCTCAGCACCTTTTGCTACAAACCAAACATTTCTGTCCTAAGACAAGCAAATATGATCTTTCCACAGGCTTCAGGAGGGCCCAGGCTCAGTTGATTCCTGGCCAGGCACTCACCACTACTAAACATTTCTTCAAAACCAGAACTTTTCCAAATTACCATCAAAGTACCAATTCTAGAGATATCAGACTATTTGTTTTCTTTTATTTCCCTCTTATCTTTTGAGTGGGGCAGTAATTCTGTCACTCCATGTATACTATGAATTACATACACACTGTTTGCACTTATATATATGTGTATTATAGACCTTTAATACTCAAAGAAACTTATAATTGATTGTAAGTGTTATTTTAAAGGGATATGCATTATACTAGTGATATGTGTATATGTACACACCAATGTACACAAATGTGCGTCATAGAATCACAGACTGGTTTGGATGGGAAGGAACCTTTAAAGGTTATCTAGTCCAACCCCCCTGCACTGAGTAGGGACATCTGCAACTAGAGCAGGTTGCTCAGATCCCCAACCTCACCTGCAATGGTTCCAGGGATGGGGCAGCGACCACCTCTCTGGGCAACCTGGGCCAGTATTTCACCATCCTCATTGTAAAAAATTTCCTCCGTATATCTATTTTAATACACATTCTATATTAGTATGCCTATAGGTATACATATACACACAATACACATAGGAGACCCTCTGTAGCTGACCACAGAGCTCAGCACTGTGCCCTTTTCCCACCGTGCTTACAGTCTAAAATGAACACCAGGCTTTTAAAGCTACTTTTATTGCCTTAACCCCACCAGAAACAGCCCAACCTTGTGCAGCCGCTTTGACACAGACGTTAATTTTCACTTGCAGCTGTGGCAATTAGAAAGTGTACTTAATAGAGTGTCATGTTAATTGTTGCAGAGTTAACCAATTTCTCCATTTAATTGTCAATTGATTAACCTATTGAAATGGTAAGTGACTCAGTTTCCTTCCAGAACAAACAGCAGCCACATATTGTAGCTTCATCCAGCTGGAGGGGGTACTCTGTGATTTGCTCAGCCTCAATGTGCTGGTATTTTTCTACACCTCCCTGAGCTTTTAATTAGATGAGCCAATTTTACATGTATTTGTCTGCTGGAAAGGTTATCTGTGCTGGAGCTGACCTGCAGAGACAAGGTTGAGCCTAGCAGTCTTAATAGAAAAGGATTTCAGCTATGACTGCTGTACTTGATTGCATTGTAATGGTAATTAACTTGAGACTTTGCCTCCCTCAATGTTTTTTTGTAGCTTTAACTATGCAATGAGATGTTTCCTCTGTCATATATATGCACTTATTAAGCTCTCATTGGATTCTAATATGCATGCAAATAGTCAAGAGTTTCTTAAGGCTAATACTAGACTATGTAGATTGTAGTGCCATTAAGTCACTACAAAGATGTAGCCTGCAGCAAACTTATAAGTTTTTTTTTCTTTTTCCGTGAGTGTATGTGAGGGTTTGATTTTCCCTTTTTGAGCTTCTTCTTCAACCTAAAGGAGGCAAAATTCCCTCCTCATACTTTTGCTCCTTTTTATCTGAAGGACTCTGAGCGCGAGTGCCCATTTGAACAACTTTTCCTTTCCCAACGAGCCTAAAAATGTGCTTGTGTTTTAAAAGGAAGATCCCGATGCCCTTAATTCAGTTTTTCAAGTTGGTTTGTAATCCACCCCTGTTCCTACTCCTTTCTCCGAGCGGCTCGTTTGAAAGCCCCCGGTATCTCCTGTGTTTCTGCATGTTCTTTTACAGTACGGCGCTGTCATTTAATTACGAGACAATCCCCCACAACTGAGCAAGCATTTTCATCATTGATAATGTTGGTAGCAGGCAACTGAGACAAAATGATTACAAACCTATGTTGGGCTCAATAGTCCTTTAGAGGATTTCTCTCTTAATAGTCCTGGCTCATTCATGTTTGGTTCAGTACATTTGTTCTTTAAAAAAGGCATAGATTAGAAGAGTTTCAGGGTAGGTTAATAACTCAACTGAAAATGGCTGCTCGCATTGTCAAAGTCTGTTCCTGCAGTTGCCTGGTGCTTTCTTCAGTTCTTCCACACTGCAGCTTTGGCCCAGTTGGTAAACAGCTTAAGTCCAGACATCTTTTCATTCTCCGCGCAGCGGATTGAAATAAAAATGCATATAAGTGGCGACTGACTGGCGCTGGCCTGACAATAGCCTGTAACATTATGCAAGGGTATTTACATAGGAATAAGGCCTTGGTAAAGAAGACAGGGGCAATTAATGACTAGGGCCACACATATAAGGAAAGTTTGTCCAATCTTTTCTTCAATAAAGATCTTTTGTAAAGTGCTATGGAAACTCATGGAGGCCCCCAAACAGACTAGGAGAGGGACTTTTGTGGTGGTTTTATTTTTTTTTTTGGTTGTGTGGTTTGTTGTTTTGGCTTTTTTTTTTTACACTTTAAGTTAAAAGGGCCAAATGTTGTAAAGGTAAAGTGTAATTCTTCTGTGGTTTTGAATTTTTAATATTGCAACTTTTTTTTTTACCCCTTTCTTTCAGGAGAATTTGTTTTGTGTGGCTTTTTCCCTAGGAGAACACATGGAATAAAGAAATAAAGTGAATGATGTGCCTCAGCCAGGCAAGGTGGTGGAGGTGGACAGGAAGAGACCTGTCGCAATGCTTGACTCCTCCTGTTAGCGTGGGTTTGGATTTTAAGCTAATTTGTAAGCATTTAAGGCATGATTCTCATCTCTCTTACACCCCAGCAGCTCTGCTGGGTCTATCAAAGCGCTTCCTGGCAGATGGAAGATAGGCAACACCGCCTTCCAAATTCAGCTTTTTCCTTTGTTTTGTTCTGGTGGATTTGGGTGTGAGTGATTTTGACAAACCGAGGAAGCCCTACAAGCTGCCTTTGGGTTGGGGTGCTGAAGGCAGAGCACCATCAGCAGAGGGTCCTGCAGGAACATAGCCCAGGGCAGAATTTAACCCCAAGATTTCATCCTGCCAGATGGGATGCTCTCCCTCGGGCTTGCAGACACAAATAATAAGCCCATTTCCCTAGGAGAGACCAGTCTACATCCCCCTGGGGCAAGGATGGCACAAAAGAGTCACAGCTGATGATGCCTCCTCCATCAGTGGAGACTTGAGTCAGTGGGTTTGCACATCTTGACACAGAATGGACACAACCCTTTGGGTCTGAAGCCATTGCCACCATGATGGGGATCCTGAGAGCTCTTCATGAACACTGTACAATCCTTCGGTGTCTCTTTTTGCTTCTCAAGAAATTTAAGTCATTGTCCTCTAAGCCTTGCCTGCCCCCATAGAAGTGTTGAGGAACAACTTTTCTGTGGGCTGCCATCACACTTCTGTTGATGGCAGCTTGAATATGCCCACACCAGTTCAGTTTCAATTTCAGGTTTATCTGTCAGTGTTTAGAGACTTTGCTTTTATTCTAATACATGAGGAGAGCTTCTTGATCTGGGTTAATGCTGTAACTTTTTTAACGCGCTATTCAGTGAGCCATAGGTCTCTATCTTGAAAGCTGAGCAGGCATCCTACTGCTCAACCCATCGTATATATTCAAGAAGTCAGTCCTTTCATGGGCATGAATGAGGAAAGCCCCATTGAGTTCTGCCATGCTTTACACCATTTCGTGATCTACCACTGGATCCTTTTCCTCTTAGAGGTTTTTATAGCAGAATATAACTCAATGAAGAGAGAAGTACATTTCCCGGGACTCTCTGTCATGCAACATTCTTTCTTCAAAATAATTTTTAAAATCAACTCTCCTGTGGAAATTAATTCCTAAAATGCTTGCTAGACATTGAAGCAGGGGAGAGAAATGTTAAAAGCACAAATGTATGGTTCCTATGAGAGAAGTGTACATGGAGCAGAGAATATGTTTCTGTTGCAGCCCTGGAAAGCTGCAGAAATCAATGCTTCATTCAAGGCTATTGATCAGTACTAAATTAATTAGACTTCAAGGCTTATGGCAGTTGATAAGACAACTTGTTAATTTAGTCAATGATAGTGTTTTCCCTAAAGCAGCAAATACCCTCTTTCTCAGAAAAGACATTTCTAGCACTTGCTACCCGACTTTCCCCCCCTGCTTTTATTAAAAAAAAAAAAAAATTAACTTTACATTTAAATTAAGATAAGAATTGGAAGGGGAGATACTTCTATTTACCCCTATTTGCCTTCTTTTGCTCTAATGTCGAAGCGGGGTGTCGATAACATCTGATGTAATTTAATAGGACGGCAGCATAACATTTAGCTTCTTCGACCCCAGCCCATTGACAGCGATGTTCATTTGGAAAAGCTGGTGGGGAGAGGAGGGAGGAGGGAGAAAACCCACTTTCTAAATGTGTGGGTTGTTTTTTTTTAAGTGGCAAACCCAGAGCTTTTGCTTCCCAGGCTAGAAGGATGCTCATGGCCACTGACAAAGGCATGGGCGCTGCTGGTCCCGCGAGCGGTGAATGAGACGAAGGTATCCCAGAATACCCTGGACATGGGGCTGTACTTCCTGCTGGCTGGGAAGGACAAAAGGACAAAACCGATGGAGTGCCGGGGTCCCACCACCAGCTCTTGGAGGCACCAGTCTGCTACCAGCAGCACTCCAACCCTCGGAGAATGCTAATAAGCCACTGAAGAGCTCAGCTTTCCTGCCATAATTCTATAGCGCCGTTGAGGACCCCATAGTGTTCACTAAATAAAGACAACTAATTGAGAATTTTTTGCACATTTTGCTCAGTGGACTTGTTGTTCAGGCGGTTGGTTGGGGAGAATGTCCCCTACTGACAACAGGGCCTGATTGTTTTGGCAGCCGCCGGGTTAGCGCCATTTCCCGGGCCTGAGGCTGACTTTCGAAGTATGACAAAAATGTTTCATTTTGGAATTTTTTTATTATTTTTCTTTTTAATTATGTGGCTGGGAACCATTCAGGCTTCGCAAAGAATAGGCCGTGCAGTGTTTGTGTTAAAATACATAAATAAAATTTTAAAAATTGCTGGCAGAGTTTCTCAGAATAAAACCTTTGGTCTCTCTCGCTTTTGCTCCTTGCCCTCTCTTTCCCCCCTCTCTCTTTTTGTTGGGTTTTTTTTGTTGTTTTTTTTACTCTATTTGCTGTGGTGAGGCCTACATTTTTGAGTCTGCAGGTGACACTTTGATTGAAACTAAAATTAATAAATCAGCTGAAAAGCTCACACCTACAGCTCACAGCAGGGCCTTGAAAACACGGTTATAAAGGGAGCTTTATGCCCTTGTGTAAAGAAGGAATAAATTACAGAAGCACTTGTTGCCCTTGGACTCGATTTTGCTTTGCGGGCTGGTATCTTATTTTTGGAGCTTATTGTTAATCAACAGGTTCCTTGTAGGTTTAGCAGGTGACTTTGCTATTAATCTCCTATTTGACCACTATAGCATATTAATGAGGTAGGCTTCTGGATGTGGCTATGTCTCCAGCCCAAGGAATGAGTTTAAAAGGTGCACTCTTTACTCAATTGCTCACAGTTAACGATGCTGCAGCCCAAATGCAAAGTAGCATTTTCTACAGCTTGTGTAGCATTAAGAGTGTTTTACTAACATTATGTTCCTCACTGTGCTTTTCTTCTGTTGTATACTTATTTCTTCTCCATGGAGGGCTATTATCAGGCTTACTGGTCCTTCCTTCTCTTTGTATTTTTGGGGGCTTTCTTCATTTCTTATTCCCTTAACAAAATAAAGAAATTATATACAAATGACAAAATGATATCCTTTCTTATTAATGTGCACCTTGGTTTTAATTAAACAATTCCAGAGCGCTTTGGAAGTACCACTGGATTTCAATGAAATGCTCAGCTCAATATTTCTCTTCAGAACTAGCTTAATAAATATCATTATAAAGTGCAGGAATTCAACCAGCCCCATTTCACCTTGTATTTTGGGTCTGATTTAAGCTTGGAGTGAGGATACCTATAGGGGTACTTTATGAATACAAAGAAAAGCCGAGGATTTAAGACTTAAATTTGTAATTACAAGGATCTGCTAAAATACATAATATTATGAGCCAGGCTACAAAACACCCTGGTGGAAACAACAGCTTTGTTGTAATACAGTAATTTCCACATTCCAAGGAACATGCTCTGCCATAGATGGTTATTACTGGCGTTTCCTTTCATAACTTTCAGACGTGTGGTCTACCTCCCAAACAGATACATTTTCCTATTTAAATTAGGACTGTCAGGCTTATGCCTGCAGATTCCCGGCATTTTTTTTAACAAGGACTCTTACACGCAACGGCATACTTGTGTCAGGTTAGATGTCAGCCTTGGGTTTTAGCCTGAACCGTAAAATATCTGTCTTTTATGGATTAAGGTCAAAGTTATCACGTTACTTTGGCTTGGCATTTTGGTATTCCTCTTCTTTCTTCTCTTTTAATTGGGATATATATTTAAAAAAAAAAAAAAAAAAAGTAGAAGAAACAAAATGTGCTAGAGGAATTTGTTTTAGAGCAAAGATATTTAAGGTATTAGTAATACCTTCACTGTGGTCAGCAAGGGTTAGGTGCTGGCCCCCTCTGCCTCTCACAAAAAAAACCCTGTGGAAGCAGATGTGCAGCCCATAATCAAAGTCACATTCAAATTCCTAAGTATATTTTCAGAAATTTAAATGAATTTAAGCTGCAGCCATCACAGGGTGCTCAGCTGGAGCCTCTGACAAGTGCTGAGGGCTCAGCTCAGCTGGGGAAGGCTCCCCAGAATGATTCACTGGAGTGAGGCATCCCCATGGGTAGCCAGATATTCTTGGTCATGGAGGGACAAACTATGGGGGAAAGATGAAATTCATCTGCAGACCTCGCAGCACCCTGGCTGCAAAGCAGGTGTGACGAATGCTCACGGTGAAACACCCAGAAACATGCTGACAAGGTTGGATCCGACCTGAGGTGCTACCAGCACAGGATGTGTGCAGTTCACGCCTGCACCTCTACGTCTCCCCAGGATGAGCTAATTGGGCTCATTCTCAGACATCCATAACTTGACCGGTTAGCTTGTTAAAACCAAAGTGACATCTCCCCTATCTCAAGCCAACAAATTACCTAATGTCACTTGGGAAAAAAAAAAAAAGAAGAAAGAAAAAAGAAAAAGGAAATAGAAAGGTGTTTTCCAGCTCTGAGAACACACTCAGTAATTGTCATTGAATTTATGTTATTACCTTTTTAAGGAACCACCATTTAAATGGATTTTTGTTCAAAGGTTTTGTGTTGTGGTCTTGTTTGTCAGGGTTCAAGGAAGAACGAATTTCTACCACACAGGCACAAACCCCTATAAATCAGGGTTCGTCATTAAAACACTGGCAAACCCTTCACTGAAGTGGTGTTAGTGGGGGCTGCTCTACAGCGTATTTCTAAGGAGGAATAGTTAATGTAACACGGTTTGGGAGCCCTTCCCATCCCCAGCCCCCATCTCCCCCAAACTACTTATGGCACAAGGAGGTTTGAGCTTATTTTGTCTTTTCACAACTTAGCAAGATCAGACACATTTCTGCAATGCATATGCAGATTTTACCTCTTGTTACTTTCTCTAATGAGCTTTCACTTAATCAATTTGACAGTAGCCTTTCTTCCTTTTTGCTTCGTATCCACTAGGAAAGTATTCAGGAAAAAGTGTTAACAGTTTCAAGGGGTATTAGCAGAATGAAATGGTGGCACAGCCAAAATTAGGAAGATGGAAAGAGTGCTTTGCAAAAAGAAAAAAAAAAGGGGGGGGGGGTTAAAACAGGGGATGTGGATTTAACAGGAATGCTTGTCTAGGAAATGAGCAGGACCACAGACACCACTTTTATTTCCCTGCAAATAATTTTAAAATAATGCTAATAATGAGTAGAGAAATACTGATTTTATGTAATTCCCTCGGTTATAGAAACAAGCACTTTTCTTAATAATATGTAACCCTTTTGAAAAAAAAAATATCGTCTTTAATGAGCTATTGAATGGGGGCTCTAGCCACAGCCAGTCATCCAGGACAGGGATGCTGGAAATCCCAGTGACCTGCAGAGCCATGGGAAGGGGTCCTCGGGCCCTATCAATCCTACACTCCCATGTTATCAAAGTCAGCTACGTATTTCATTCCTGTGTGGAGGGGTTTGATGCTGAAACCCCTCTGAGGACCAGGCATGGGTATTTTCAATGAAGCAGATGATCAGAATAAGTGTGATCTCTAGGAAAGGACAAGGGATGACAATGTCCCACCAACTCTGTCCCAGTCCCCTGGGCCCAGGGGATGTCCATAGAGGACATTTGATACTTCATTATACTCATAATTTATTACTTGTGAAATTGTTTGAGCACTGTTGCAATGCAAGACCCCCAGGACGGAGTGGAGGTGTCCACGACTGGTGTTGTCTTGGCTTGCAGGGGAATGCTGCGCCCCAGTGCCTGGCCAACCAAGCTGCACTTCTGCCTTCTCTTAATTTGCAGGCTCCAACAGCCCCTGACGGAACCCATCCACCCTTCTGGTGTGGGTGTCCTTAAGCGTGGCAGTGGCTTTCTCCAAGAAACTGCCAGCTCTGATTGCATCCCTCATTTAGGGGTCTCATTGGGCAAGGAGAAGCCAGGGTAGACTGGATTTCACAGCATCTGCAGGCATTTGACTCCTAAAATGTACATGCAGAAACAGAAGTCAGTGCTCTGCATGGTATGAAAACCAGAAACTGGCAGGCGAATTGTCCCCAAAGTGGTGGTGTTGCATCTCTCTGAGCCAGCACTTGTGCACTCAATGTCATCACTAAGCTGTGTCATCGCTGAGGACATCACTAAGGCATTAAGTTCATAATAGCAAAGTGGCAAAGGACTGCTGACACATCCTTACTGACAAGGAAAGCAAAGCTTTAGCTGGAGCTTTCATGAGAGCCACAGACTGCAGGAAGGTGGCATGGGCAGAAGGAAAATGCTCGCGGGTAAACGGCTGGGGGTTCCTCCTGGTCAGCAAACCCAATGGAGACTGGTGGCCTGATCTGGCTGTAAGGGGCAAATTTTGGAGCCCAATTCCTGCATTCCTGCTAAGCAGATCCTTCACACAAAGTCACCTAGTCACTTCACAAAATGCTGGCCAAGGGATCACAGCCCGGTTTGCAGGATTAGACCACATGCAGGCAGTGGGGCTGCACCTAAGGAAAAGGTTTTCCTTTCTCTTAATGGGAAATTCATATCTTGATGCAACAGAAGGTGTGGCCTTTATTCATGGGTTTCTTTCCCTGGGTACCAACAACAAAATGACCATATTCAACTGTTTGCTCTGTTGGCAGCAAGCCAGTTCAGGACAGCATCAAGGAGCACTGAGTGTCTGACACTGGTGCTTCTAAAAGTAAATCCTCGCCCCAAATCATCACTGAGATAGAGAATAGCACTGCCAAGTAGGAACTCTCCTCTGAACTCAGTCTGAAGTCTACACTGAAGTCTACACTAGCTTTACTCTTACCAGAGAAATGAGCCTCATAGAAGGTCCTTTGCTAACCGGAGCCATGGTTACGTGATACAGTTATCACCTGGTGCGAGCTATGGCTGTGGCTAGGGGATGTGCCTTAGGTTGGACTTGATGATCCTAGAGGTCTTTTTCCAACCTAAATGATTCTATGTGGGGAGCACTGGTCCTACTCCTTGCAGTGGTGAAGGCCTCCAGCATGACCTCAGGTGAGTCTCTCACCATCCTTTCCTCACTTGAAAATAAATATAATAAGGTTTTCCTGTCTTGCTGGGCCATGAAAATAAATGTGGAAACAGTGAGGTGGTCACAGAAACAGGAACTGAATGGATGTCTGAGACATTAAACCTGAAATTATCCAAAGGATGCTTGTGTTGGATGTGGTTATCTCCATGTCTGAAACCAGGATGTTTATAAAGGAAAATGCAAGCAATCCTCTCCCTCTAGCTATGCTCTGTTTCTTTTCTAAAATGGATTCCTCCCTGGTTTCCCAACTCACAAAACAACCACTTTTCGGCTCAACACTGACCAGCTCCATCATGAGACACATAATTACAAAATTAAGCAATAATGTGAATTTCCCCACTGCCAGACCAAGCTGCTATACCCAGAAAACTGGTAAGAAAACGTGGCTGTCGTTAGTCAACACTGAATCTAGTTTTCAACATCATTGCCTGCAAACTGAAGGATTATGTCCCAGTAAATGCTCCAAGTGTCTGCTTCAGTAAGCGAGGCATTAATGGCATTGCCTTTACATATTCTGATCTTATTTTGCCCTGGTAGAAATTAAGGGTGGTGTTCGGACAACGTGTGCTTGTCAGAGGAAACAACCCAGAGTGGCGGGGCTGAACCTTGCAGGTCTGCAGAGCAAAGGGGGACACATGGATCTGGTGAGGCTTTAGCTGGGCTTTGCTTTCCTGGCACTATTTCCATCCCAAAACGGGGACCACGCCACTGTAGAACCAGAGAATGTGCTCCAACACGACTTTTCCAAAACCACTCTTTTGAAATATTTTATTCTGATCTTATTTTTAAGTTGGGGTCCAAAACCTTTAAATCAGAGGCAATTTTGTTTTCCTAGCTGTCAGCAATATTTTGGCTATTTTAAGAATGTAGGACAGGGTTAAGGATTAGTAGCAGCATTTCTTTTCTGTGTATCAGAGCTGCTTAGCAGTAATTAATTAGGACATTGGGTTTTGTACTCTTGGTTCAGGTCATTTGCCTATGAGCAGCTCAAGCCTTTTACAAAGGCACACTGCATATGTTTCTGGGTACCTTTTTGAGAGAAGATTTAAATTGGCCAGATGAATAATACTTTGCTACAAGTGTTTTGCCCTAGGCAAAAAAGGTTTTCTTCATATTATCATCGCCCGGAGCTGGAATCCTCAAGCTTGATGTGACTGGTGTTATACTGTCACATGGCAATGATGTAAGAACAGGAGCTCTCTGTGTCAGACAAATCTGGATTTAGGGGAATTATAGCAGATGTTGCAAAATGGCAACAGTTTAGCAAGTTCCTTTCATCCCCGGGTTGGGAGGCAGGTCCACAAAGTACACCCAGACAGAGAAGAATGTTATCTTTGATCCCTTTCACTCCGGGGCAAGGAGGCTCCACCCGATGAGGGATGCAGCAAGGCTGAAAATAAAAATAAATTTACAGTAGCCTGTTTGTTTTGTAATGTGGAAACTGGCCATTATTTATTCATGCTGTTTGCCCAGGCACCTATAAAAGATTTTTACTGGGGGGGGTAACATGTATTGGGTGCTATAAACAGATTAGAGCACTCAATATTAAGATTAATGGCATGGAAAAACACTTGGAAATTTGTGCGCAGTTAGATTATGAGAAAGACTTGCAGCTCCTCACCGCCATGGACAGTGGCACAGATGTGGCTTCATGCCAGGGACATGAGGAAGGATGGAATATTATTGCCTCTGATACAGTGATGGAAAGCAAAAAGTTTATACATTGTGGGATATTGCATCAGTTTTATCCACCCTTTAGGATTTTTTTTTTTAATGAAGGAAAGTGGCAATGTCTCTATTCATCTCTTCCTCCTTCATTTGGGTAAACAGCTCGTTTTTACCTATGCAGAAACCAAACACATGATGACAACGTGACAGATCCTGTTTGCAAGAAAGCACCACCTGTGGTGAACAAAACATGCCCATGTAGGACAAACAGTAATTCTTTTCATGAGTTTAAATCTGATTGGAATTTGGTCAGAATTTGCAGGATTTTTCTTAAATTGGTCAATTCATTAAAAAAAAAAAAACCATTTGGTGACAGGCACAAAACCACGCCAGCCTTTGATTAGGTTTTAATAAAAAAATCCCTCTTACCACTTGGCAGTAACAGGGACTCGGCAACGTCCGGCACGGACACGGCTGCCCATGCTGCACAGATGGAGCTCAACCCTCTCACCCAATGTCTTCATGGTCACAGCCACACTACCCAAAACCACCTCTCCCCATCCATCCTCGACCAGTCATAGCAAGTTCCCATCCCCAGAGGAGCTGAACTGGAGGGTTTTGAGCACATGCACAATAGCAACTGTGTTTTGTATCGAGGTCTCCCTTGCCTGAGCTTTCAACATTCGTTTTTAAGAGTAGAAGCTCAGCTGGATTCAGTTCAGGAAGGTATTTAAGGACATGCTTAAATTTAAATATTGAAGTCATGCCCCTGTGCTTCAGGTCACGCACAAGCTTAAAATCTGCCCATCCTTTCATGCCTGCCTGGATTCAGGTCTAGCCCTGCATATGGTGCACCATGCTTGATCCATACAGGGGACACTGATGGAGAAAACTGTGTCAGTCTTCTGATGCACCTTTTCCATGGCTGCCTGCAGTCATCTGGGTCCCACACATATGTGAGATGTGAACAGGACCAAGCTGAGAGAAAGACATTGTGTCTACCACCCACAAAGGTGGCCTTTTGGTGCCATCTTAGGAAAAGCAACCGCAAGCAACTTTCCTAGGAGAACAGAAAGGCCTTCTCCATCTCCATGCACATTTTGGATGTCCCAAACCAGAGAAGACCTGCAGCAGTCAAGCCAAGGTGACCTCAGCACCCTCTTGTTTCTGTCTCTGTGCTGACCTGCACCCAGAGGTATCTCCTACCCTGACCCTCCAGGCCAAGATGGTGTTTGCAAGGCAAGGACCTAGCTTTTACTATGCCAGAGGAAATCCCTGCCCCCGTTTGCCCACCAAACTGCTTGTGAAGGCACTTCTGCCCATGGGGAGCACCACAAGGCCCATACCTGCAGTAAACCTGTTTGGCAGAAGGCCCTTGCAGTGACCTAACAACACAATATTGACCCTTCTGCATCTTCTGCATCCTCCTGCAGAACCAAAACCCTACAAGTGAAAGGCTGCAATGGACATTTTGCCAAGCACAACAGAGCCCAGACCAGACAAGGCCTTTAAATGTTGCCACCAGGCAAATATCGGTTAAAGCAGCTCAATGCCACAACTATGGCTCGGCCGAAAGAATGCGGCAACACACACAACAGTCATGGCATAAAATCGGTCACGCCATTTAGGGTCCCAGCCCCGTGTACTGGGAACCGGAGGTGTTCTAAGGAAAACATGGGATCAACACACACTCCCATTCAAGATGCCTAATCTTGTCTACACTCAAAATGGTACTGGCTAAAATTGGTTTTCAATTGATTTAAGTTCACTGGCACAAAGCCCTGTGTAGACATTCTTAAATGGGTTTAAAAATGGCTTATCAATTTAGCTTAAGACACTTAGTAGCTAAACTAAGCTAAATAGGCATAAGCCAGGTTTAAATTGATTTATGATGTCCACAAAGAGTTTTGCACTGGTTTAACTAAATTGCTTTAAAAACACACCGCCACTTTAGCCTTCAAAAGTGAGTGCCTATGAGTGTAAGGATTTAGGGTAAATGTCTTTAAAAGTGCCTAAATATCTGAGGAGCTTATGCCCCTTTTCCCTAAACAGACTTAGTCTTTTCGAAATCAGAAACTGTCCTTTGTAAATGCTACTCCAAAGTGCCAAAAAAAAAAGGGGGGGGTGGGAAGGGTTAGATCCTCCATGGTGTAAATTAAGGAGATATCCCATTTTACATCAGCTGGAGGAAAGCCAAGCCCTGCCTCAAATTTTTAAAGGGAAAGCAAAATTGTCCAAACCGCCAGGTTTCAAGGCGCTTGAGCTATTTTTTTCTTCTAGGTTTTCATTTAAATTTACCTCCTTTGCTATAGTAGACAAGTATGGTACACATGTATTGAAATAATCGCATCGCCATACGCAGCATCCCCGCACACGACAGTTATTCAGGCTTTTATGTTGACGTGCATAGATACAGTTTGGAAGATATTTGAGTGCGCATAGCCACATCTGTTGTTTTCTCTCTTAATGATTCGTAGTTAGCCAAAATAATAGAAAGCAGGCAGCGCTTTTTAATATCAGCTTGCTTGACATGAGCTTGTCTTAGTCAAAATGTTTATTCTGTGGTGCTCCAGCTAGCTTTGGAAATTCGTGTATCTATACGTATTTGCGTGTTTTGCTTGGCTAGGCACAAATTATGCTCTCAACTGGAAATATCACAAGTGTAAATAATTCAGAGACGTAAGTGTCTGAGCGAAACTCATGTAAAAGCTATTTGTTTTATGGATTTTGATCTCCAAAGTTTAAAATATGAGCAAACTTTTCATTAAGGGTTTTGCCATTTGTTTGAACACTCCTGTAGTAATTGGAAATGCAACAATTGTTTAAAAGTGGCATTGTCCATGAAAAGATTTAGTGAGGGATGAAGAAATTTCTTGAACCTAAAGACATAATCTGGTGATCCAATTCTCCCCACTGTGTCCATTCCCGTGAAACTCCATTTACTTTCTCCTATCCGTCACCAGCTCCCCCGCATCCCACCTAGCCAATCCTCTAGGTTTCCCACATTGTTTCCCCTTTTGTCTTTTCAGTCCAAACAGAAGAACAACAGACAAGGTTTCGAAGGGCAGGGAGCATCAGGGGCTGGAAGAGAATGGCTAAGATGAGGGTCAGAGTCCTAGCCCTACTGCCAACAGTTACTAGGGTTTGTGCTGCCTGGCTGGGCAGTGTTCAAAGACTTTGCTGGGCTTTGTTCCACTGTGTAGGGATTAGGCCTGGCGGTCTGAGAATTTGCCTTCTAATTAAAAAGGATAAAAGATAGAAGTAGCATTAGACTAAAACATAGCAGTGATACTTCACAGGCTTTTTTCTTTTTTTTTTTTTTTTAAGTCACAAGACAACGCACGAAGTTGTCAGGTTGTTTTATTTCTTTTGTTTTTTTTCTGCCTGTATGAAAAAAAAAATCATCATAAAGAGACGGGAGGGGAGGAGGAAAAGTTTTGAAACTCTTCCCAGCTGTTCCATATGGTGAGTGAAGGCTGAATTTCTGTGTGCACTGTGGCAATTTTGCTCGCTGACTATTGCATTTATTGACAAGGATTACACCAGCTCCCTATCACATCCTGTAATGCTGAACCAAAAGGTGAGGGAATTCCCCACGTCATCCTCCCTGGTCGAAGGAGTCTACGGGAAAGCTGAATTTCTTCTTCTGGCACAACCTCTCCTTTTTTTCTCCTTGTGCTTAGCCCTCGTTAGGGACATTCAAATGCAGCCACAAACCCTCCCCTCAAATTAAGCGGGACACATTATTTTACGCGTGCAATGTGAAAAATGCCAGGGGCCGCATCCGGATAGCCATTGCTTATAGCACCGCTTTAATTATGCTTAAAAAAAATCATGCGTTTCCAGCAGGAAGGGGAGGCCAAATCCCCGCAAGCTGTTACTCGTGTGAGTAATCCCATCTCCTGCAAAAGCCCTATTCAGGGCAGCCGCCAAGATCCAGCCCCACGCAAGACGGTGAGGACGGGCGTAAATCCAGGGTCTGCCAGCCCGACAAGGGCTGCTGGAAGAAATCCCTGCCATTTACAACTTGATCTGCCCTTAAAAACATCCTCCAAAGCTGTAGCTGGGGCAGGGGGAGCGGTGGTGGTTTGGGGTGGCTCTGCTGTCTTCCCAGGACGACCGATTTTACCCTAAGAGAGAAGCTGAGGTGAGCAGTTGCGTAAGGGCCGCTGATGAGATTATATTAATTACTTTTCAGAAGAAGGAAAAAAAAAGGAAAAGAGGGGGTAGGAGTTTGGTGGAAGACTTGAGACGCTTTCAAAGCCGCCAAGCTCGGGTTGCAGGCAAGGATAAAGGAATGCCCTTTTGTTCCCACACATCTCCCGTTACGTCACGATGAGCCCAATTTCTTCTGAATTCTGGCTGACTTTGCACGTAGGAAATAATTTGGAAGAGACGACAGACCAGGCGAAAATTATTCACAGCAGAGAGTCATTGCACTTCATCGTACAGGATCCTAATGGGAAAGCATTTCTCACAGGAAAGCGTTTTCATTCATTAAAATTTTTGCGTGAGTTTTCTTTCGTCCGAGCCAGTAAAGATCAGATTTGTCCTGTGCCATAGCATGAGAATAAACGAGAAGACTTAGAAGCATTGCTTGGGCAAAAATGTCGTTGTCTTTAACAAAAATGAGCGCTGTTAGACTGCTGTGAGTTAGCTTGAAAGCAACACTAATATGGCAAATTATCCCATTGATTTTAGGCAGGGTTCTTCATTGATTTTTGCTTAAAAAAATGGTAGTATGATACAGCCCATGGTGGCTAACTTCTTAACATCAGTGCGTTTGTGCAAGGTTAGGAGTGGACTTCTACTCCTGCCCTTCCACTGAGTTTTAAGGACATGGAAATTTAATAAAACCTGCGTGCTGCCTTCTGGATATCAGCATTTGAAATGAGACCTGCCCTTCTTTGGTGGATTTAGAAGCAAATAGATTCAATGTCCCCGCAGGACAATATTCCCAATTCCCTCCAGGCCTGCAGTCAGCTCCTTTCTGCCTCCATCCCAGAGAGCCAGACGCAGGATCAGGCCATGCTTTGGTGCTGTGAACCCTCTTGTATTGATTTATGTGCTTAACGTTGTTTCAGAGAGGCTGAAGCAAAGGCAAAGGTCCCCCGTCCCCTTTCGTATTCCAGAGGACCAGTGATGACCGGGATGTTTGCACCGTGATGGAGGTTACTTGGAGAAACCCTCCTTGCTTTTTTAACTGGTTTTGTGGTGAGGAGCAAGGATGAAAACCCCTCGGAGGAGCACTGCTCGGCTGCCGCACATCCAGACCTCCCCATGCCTCCTCCTCCTCCTCCAGCACTGCTCCTTCTGCGGGGCTCAGCCTGTTCCCATAACACAAACCAGGGCGGGGGGAAGGATCCTGTCATCCATTTCCCATGGGGCAGGGAAAAATATGCAGGGCATAAAGAGGGATTTCATATTTTTTTTAAAATACTGAATCCAGGAAGAAAGAAAACCAATCTATTTCCGTGGTGTGTTAGAAGCACTTAGCACAAGCTGGGTCGCCTCCAACGCCCCAAGAGAGGTGCAGAGGCGAGTGTCATTTCACTATTACTCTGCACTTACTCACCAAAGGAAGGAGACGATCCGAGGGGGCTTTATATGTGAAAGAACGTTCCTAATATTTGCGTGATCATCAACGAAAATATTTTAAAAGGCCAAACGAATATTCATTTATATTTATTTGCTTAATCTAATGATCTATTGTGATTCTCCCTTTCATCTATTCTTCCCTTGATGAGTGTGTGGCACTCCCATTAAGATTAATAGCGGTTTCACATGCACAGTCAGGGGAGATTAGACCCCTGCCCCGGCCTCCTGCCAGCCCCATGTATGTCTTTGGATTCAAGCTCCGAACCCTCACTGATGTCAGTGAAAGCGCCATGTGTACAAAAAGGCCCAATCCTGCCCGGCACTGAGCATCCCCCCAGCCAGCCGAGGCATTTAGAAGCAGCAGGGCACAGCATCTCCCCGAACGCATTTATTATGCCGTAAAGTCTGGGACTGTCTGGGGAGCATATGTTTCTGTGGGGTCACCGTTTCTGTGAGCACGAGGGGGGATTTTTATGACAGACCAGTCTAGAATGGCATATGGGGACCAGCGCGGGGTGCACTGGAAGCATTTTCTAGCAAAATAAAATGCACAAAACCTGTCCCTGAACGCACACATTACCATCCTTCTACACAAAGTTATCTCCACGCATAGAAATTATGTTTTGTGACCATTGCAATTCCTCTCAGGCATGCAATATGAAACATCTCTACCATCACGGTCTGGCCCAGAGACATATTTGAGCCACCCAGTTTTGTAAATTATAGAATCATAGAATCATTTAGGTTGGAAAAGACCTCTAGGATCATCAAATTAGGTATATAATATATGATGCTTCTTTACCAGGCAGGGGCTGCTCCAAAGTCCTGGCATAGGAACCCTCCTGTCACCTTTGGTGGGATTTGGAGCAAGGCCTTTCCTCTAGTAGCATGAAAAATACTTCTGTTGCAAGCTGGGCTCATCGTCTTGCTAAAATTTATGCTTTCTAGACACAAAAAGCTTTTGAATAGTCCTAGCACAGAAAGCTGCTGGCAGGTGCAATGGTTTGCAGCACCTGAGCAGACGAGGTTTACGTTGTACGTAAGACCTGATTTAAGAAAACATTTTTCTATCACTGCCTGATGAATTTGTATCATGCTTTTTCATTTGCAGCAGTTTACCAATATCCCCTTATTACATCCCGATCCTGTCCTTGTCAGATTAAGTACACCAGCTGCCTCAGCCCTTGTACCATGTAAGATTTTTTTTCCCTCCTATTTCCATGGTATTTCTGGGATGAGGAAAAGAAGGATTTGCTAATTGCTGGCACAGAAACTGAGCTACAGCCTCCATGTGTGACTTTCTGGAAATTACTAAGACGGCCTCATGCCTCAGTTTCCCCAGGCATGTTGTGCATGTGGTGATACTTTTGGCTTTCCAGCAGTATCTTAAGGAATAAGTGAAACATTTATCAAGCTTTTTGAGGCTGACAGGCATAAAGGGTGTTTTTAACGATGTTTGCCAGACTGCTTCCCATACTCATCCGGACTCTCTAATAGCAACACTAACTATTACCAATTTTTACCACCCCAAAGCACTGAAAAACGCTAAGATCCAGCCTAAGCAACATGGCCAAAGCCAGACATAAAGAGTAAGGAAGAGCCAGAAAGTGAGCAGGAGTCAGAGGCTAGCATGGAAACCGCTACACCATCTGTCCTCTCCACGTGCTCGAAAGACATTTCACAATTAGAGTATAACTGAGTATATGACATTGTTTCCCTGCATTGTATTCAGGCTTCATTCTCGCTTGTCGTAATGACCTCATTATTGATTTGTGGGGCTTCCACTTAGAGCTTCTGCATCTTTCATAACACATAACCTACATCCAGGCTATGAATTTTATACCTATGTCATACTATCGACATCACCACATCCATCATATACTATCATGCACTGAATAATCACGTCCTGCCAATATTTGCAGGTATGTTTGAATGTAAACATTTCGATAGCTCCTATTTAAATATGACATAGCTGTTTACAGTATCAGGCACTAAATCTATTTGATTGATTAGATAGATATGAGTAAATTATGAATATGCATGTTTATCAAATGCCTTCTTAAACATTTGTATGGCAGTATCTCTTCTGGATTTTCTAATAAGTAGTAATAATAATTAAAAGATACATTTAATTGCTGCAATTTACGGTCACGGTTCACGAGATGTTTTAATAAGAGAAAATAATTCCGTAAATGCTTAGAATGTGTATTTTAATCTCTCCAAGATCATCATCCTTGTTCTAAGTATGAGGTCCTAAAAAGCCTGTGTTGTGATTTGCTTTTATTTTCATTTTTGGCTGAAGCAATAAGCTTGAAAGTGGCAGCTCTGAAAACAGATTTCTTTATCCAGAAGCCAGTTTGGAGACCGTCCACACAGGCTGCTATTCTAAGGCACCATTTCGAAGACTGCCATCTCTACGATGGCATATGAGATGTAATTTAGTCTCTGTGTTAATTTAGCCCAGGGTCTCTCCTGAACAGAGAAGACCGGCCGTGCCAAATTGTGTTAAACTAGGGATGGTGCTTTTGTGATATGGACAACTGTCTACCAGGGATTGAGCTGAGACCACCAAACTACTTTCATTTAGATTCTCAATTTAGTCTTGAACCAAGGTCAGAAGGTAAATAGCCAGGGCTTTATCTTCCCAGCCAAGCTCCTGGTAGAGGGTCTCTTTGAAGTGGAGTGTGATCACTGGTGGTTTCAGAACTAATGTCCAAGACAGTGATGTATAATACATTTGCTTCCATTTTACATCTGCTGGTACGAGCGCAGGTTAAGTACAGTTTCCTGACAAAGGAGTGTTTCTGCCCAGCTGTAGTCTTAAAAACAAACCTGAAATTAACTCAACATGCCCTCTTGACACCAACCCCTCCCCAAAGAATATATGTGGGGTTTTTTTTCCTACTGCTTTGAATGCCAGTTGCTTTGGGTCCAGTCCTGCTCTTATTGAAGTCAATAGCATCATTTACATTCACTTCAATGAGGAAGGAACTTTGAAGATGCTCCCTACTTCAGCTGGTGTTTGTGACTGCACATTCTCCAGGTGGTCAGAAGGGACATTTCCATTCACAGAGACATTTTCTGCCATGACACACCAATAGTGGTACCTGGCAGCACATACCACCATGCAGAGAGGTTCTACACTCCTCATTCAATCCAGTCAATCCAGAAACCTTGTCCAGGGACACACCTGTAGTCATTGGGCAGTACCAATTTAAGAAGCCCCACAACCTTCCTCCTGTGCTGCCCCATTCACTTGTACCAATGCATTTGGGGTTTTTTAAAGATCTGGATTCAAACCCCTGAACCTTCCTGTGAGATCAGCTCCCTAACTCAGTTCACATCACTGCTCTGCAAACAGCTGTGACAGCACAGGCACACTCCTGTGTGGGGCACAGCAAATAGTTGGACACAAGAAGATGGTCACCAAAGACCCTATCTCTTCCAACCATGCCCCAAAACTCCCACAGACTGATCCCCCTTCCCAGCCATATGCCACGATGACCACACTTCATGCAGTTACTCAGCACAGCAACCCAGCCATCCTCCTGCTGATAGCCCCTTGCACCTGATCTTGCGGCATCTGGCCCGAGAGGCCAGGAACAGACCACATTGCTGTGCTGCACCTCAAAGCTGGGGGACAAGGGAGACTTCATACACTTTCCTGACACCAAAAAAACTGGAGGGCTATCTTCCACGTTGTTAAAAACCTCTCAGAGTTATCTACCCCATGGTGGCATGCTTCTAGCCAGAGCCAATTTGATGCCAGTATTGGTAACGTGTTTGCTGCCATGTGTCTTCACACCTCTCACCTTGGGTTGGTTCGCCAAATCAGCATCCCCAGGTGCAGAATCAGGGCTTGCATGAAAGGGAAGTGGAATTGGTACCATTTTGCCTTTAGCGTTTATGTTTTGCTGTGAAGGGCTGCTACAGAAGTGGATTTGTATCAAAATATCCCTTTTTCTATCAAAGCTTTTAATTGAATACACCTGAAAAATCTTTCTTTTCATGCCACAATTTCTCAATTAAAATAGAGCCAGGCTTCACCTGACTGGGTCTGAAATTTTATGGTTAGCCAAGAAGTGGATTAGAAAGGAAATAAAGCCCCACAAATTCTGACTACTGTGCCTAGGCACAGAGCTACACCATGAGACAACCCTGTCCCCAGCACCCAAATACTGATGGGCGATTTCTGACATCACCCAGCATGAAATATTTCAGCATTTAAACACATTTGGCCAAATTTGAAGATACAGATTTACTTTTCCTTAGTAATACTAGTGAATGCGCTGTAGGAGATGGATAAAATAGGTTTCTGTGTGGATGCATCCACAACCAAGGTAATTTCCCAATACACAATGAAACTACAGAAAAACAAGGCTGGAAAGGACAGCAAGAAGCCATCTTATCCATTTCTCTACCCCACGGCAAGGTCACCTGTATTTTTCAGACTGGTGTCTGTCTAACACACAGTTGAAAGCCTTCATGACTCCTCCAAGCAGTCTGTCCCAGCACTGTGCTGCTTCTGCTCACAGAAAGTGTTTCTTCACGTCCAAGCTGAACCTCAGAGCTGCACCTGATGCTCTTTCCTTCTTGCCCTAACCCCTTGGACTTGGAGAACAGACTTACCCCCCTCACTTTAGCTTTGTGCATATTTGACAGCTTCTGTCATCTCTCCCTTCATGATTCCCTGCTCCAGATTAAACTCACCAGGACTTTTTCAATGCTGATCCTCTGCTTTGGTGTAGCTGTGGTGACTCCTCAGGCTGGTGTCACCTGTAACCATTCTCTCTTCCACTGAGCAGAACAAGGGCTCAAACTTCTGACGACCTCCACTCTAGATGGTCTTCTTTTTTGATCTTTCTTCCTTCCTTGGTTATAGATTCCTTGTTTGTAGTGAAGTTATCTGGCCATATCATATCCACGTTGCAGTATTTTCCTTTAAAGATTATTCCACTGTTTTGAAATTGTCTATTCTTGGCAAATCCACATTGGCTGCAAAAGTTGTACTGCATTTTATTTATATTCTGCATTATCAGCCGTTGCACCCCATGACTTAGACTTTTTGGAGAAGACATCCCTGCTGAAAAAATGCCTGATCCCAATCAGAGAAGAAACTCCTGGAACTAGCAGAAAATAAATCCAAAGGAAGACTGACCCATAGCTACTAGGCTGCAAAATAAACGGCAAAAATTTCAGTCCAGGCAGAGCTAGTACTGTCCTATGTTGTCTGGGAAAAATCAGCTTCTTCTAGAGAAGGTTTATCCTTTATACTGGATCCCTAAGATAGGAGCATAAGATGCCGCTTGGCAGCTGGAGAAAGGGCTCCCTCCCTGAGGTTCTCTGAAAGTCCTTGCTTCTACTCAATAACTACAGTGGGGACTTAAGTTAGCTGCCTAAATTAGAGGGTGTGCATACGGCCTGCAACATCCCTGGTGGGAACTCCCCATCTGTAAAAAAGAAATCAATTTCTACCTAACGGTGGGCTATGAAGGAAGAATTAATAAACTAAAGAAGATGAGGCACTTCAATAAACACTCAAACATTGTAAAGGGCTGTGCTGGGTCACTGCTCTCCAGCTAGAGGTAGCAATCCCACAGAGCCCGCAGCACACTGGGATAACAGGTTTGACCAGACCCCTGACCACCCAACTACCCCTCTTCTTGAGGTGTCAAGGTTTGTCACATCTCATAGCTGTCATCAGCAGAAAGACCAATGTTGAAGTCGTGACATGTCTACACCGTGGGTGCAAAGCCACCCAAGCCAGCTTCATGCCTGCTAACCCCAGCAGTGGAAGGAGAAGACCATAAAACAAAGCTTATTAACATGGCTAAACTACTTCCACAGTCCATCTAATACACCTGCATTAATGGCTTTTACATCAAGCATCATTATAAGGGCCTTGGTGAGGTGGTATTGGAGATGACAGGAAGAAGTGATACCATCAGGCCCCATGACTGGAAGATTAATAATGGGATCCAGTGCCTGAAAACTGAAGTTAAACTCACTGAGCCTTATTTAACCTGTCTAAATTTCTCTCTGAATAGCTCAAGGCCCTCAGAAGTACCAGAACAACAGGTACCTTCAGGCTTAGGGTCTGGGGTGGCCATGGCCCACTGAAATGAAGAGGAAACTGGAAAGTAGCTAATGACCAGAGCAAATGGCCAAGTGTTGCAGTGGAGTCTCTACTGCTGGAGATTTCTGGCTCAAGACTGGATATTTTTCCAAGTGAGATTCTCCAATCCAAACATGCATTAATCCTCGGACATCCTCTGGACTGCGTTGAACAGCAAGGCAGATGAGGCAAGCGCTATTGTCCCTCTGATCTTGAAATCTATGACTCCCATCTACCTGTATGCTGTGGACCCTCACTCTGTAAATGAGTAACACCAGCCTAACACAGGTGTATTGATTCTCTTTCACAGGACCTCTCAACATGCCAGGTTTGCAGTAAATAATGGCACATAGACAACCTCACTTCTCCCCATCCAGGAGGAGTATATGACAATTTGATCCCATTAGGCCTAGGACCATAAGAAGATGCAGTCCTTCCAAAATGCACACATCTGTGCCTACCATTTCAAAACACAGCCATCTGATGGCATCTGCTGCCCGGATTAGGCATTTTGGCTGCCTATAGCAAAAGAAGAGTGAAATGGGATCCAAAATAGCTATGTTGTTGCATGTTGGAGAGTTGTCAGTACTGGCCAGGAGGGGGTATCTGCCAGTTAGGAGAGGCTCAAGACCCTCCTCTGGGCTCCAGGAGACACCATATCTGCCATTTGGAGTCAGAAAACCACACATCCTTTTTATAGCCAAGGAAAAGTGGATTAAGGTTCATAAATTTGGGTTCAAAAGATGGCAGCATGATGCTTAAATAAACTGAACATCTTGCTGTTTATGAAGCATGAGGACATGGCTGTGCTTTCCGTCTCATCCTGAACATCTCCTACATCCTCAGAGTATCCTAGTCACAGACTCCAGCAAGGCTTTGCTGAGGACACTCACCATCCTTGTATGAAAAATGGGTCACTGTGCAGAGGGGATGACAGAAACCCTCCAGTAAGAGGGAAAGCCATTGTCTCCAATCACAGCTGAGCACAGACGCTTGAGAAGAAAGTACAAAAAATCCAGTGCATTATTTTTTCCGTGCTCACTTGTGCAGTTTCTCATGACCCATAAAATGCTGTGCCACCTCTTTTTACCTTGGACCCTGCCAGTTTTGAATGTAGCAGTGCCTGATGGTGGTGGGCACTGATGATGATGGCAGGGGTCTGGTGAGGATGCTGTGGCTTCCTGCTAGGAGACACATCAGTTTGCCCCACCATGTGGTGTGGGTAGGACTGATAGGAGAGCAGATGCGAAATGGTGTAAGTGCTTTGTGTCAAGCAGGAACATCAATCCACACCTGATGAAGATCTGCCCTTAAATTTTAATACAGACGAACATGGAGCAAGTCAGAGCCAAGCAAAAGTGACTCTTCAAATTCAGATTCAGCACAAACCAAAATAACAGTATGGCTTTTACTCAGGAACAGACTGACCCAAACCCCTGCAACTACCATGACTCTCAAAAAGATTGCTGCTAAATCCAAACTGTGAAATTGGGACTTGGCCCTAGACCAAGGTAACATCTTGGCTGGACTGAAAAAAGCCACCGAGTAGACACTGAGAAATGAGTAGTCTGGTCCCTTTCTACAGAAAGCTTTTCCAAGGTCTCAATCAAGTGCCCCAACTTTTCAAACCTTTATCACCCTATATCAAATAATAATATTTTTTTAAAAATTAAAAGAAGACAAAGGAATGTAAGAGCAGTGTTATTAAAATGTAAAGGACTTTTACAGATGGTACACAGGAATTTGTACCGATTTTTATTTGGGGGAGAGGGTGGGTTTGTAGTGAAGCACTTGGACCCAGCCATCTGCACCACCTCTCTCAAATGTAATTCTTCTCCTGCCTTCCCCAGCCTTCCTCCCTATTCCCTCCACCCACCAAGCACAATCCGGAAATCCCATAAAAGTTAACTGCCAGAAGTTGCAGTGTGAGTCCTGTTAGGCAGCCAGTTCCCTTTCAAAACTCACAGGCACACAAAGGAAGCCATGGGAATTTCTTTGGAAATTCATTGGCGCTGGTGCAGCATGTTTACTGGGATGTAAAGATATGGCAGGACTAAGGTGCATCCAGGCAATTTTTCAAACGTGCCTGGAAGTGATGGCAGGGCTTTCTCTCAAGAGTGTTGAATTCAAATCTGAGAGACAAGGTTTGGTGAAAAGGATTGCTATTTTTAATACCCACAGTTTTCTTGTGTGATTCCAGCTCTCTAAGACCCTAAGACCTCTAAATTCCATCTAGTGTCTATCACATGCCATTGAATTGGCATGTTTGCAAATTGCATGCAGTGAGATCCTTCCATACCAGCAGCTCTGTCTCAGATTCCCCACCATCCCTGCCAAACTAGTATTGCCTGCACATTTTTTTCATCTTTTCATTGAGTTCTGTGTGTCAGCCAACACATTCTTTAGAATAGGCTTCAGTAGGCATGGTAACTGGTTCCTGGTTGCAAGCTGCCTTACACATTTGCTCCTATTTCTTTCTGGATCGTTTCCCCCCCTCCTTCTTCTTAGGTGAGGACTTAAAACGTGTTTAGCGTTATCCGTTCCATCTGTTGTGTTTGCGATAAATAGCCGAGATATAATAAAAAGTCCTAATTGAGGTAGTGATGCGGTGAATAAGCAAAGCTTGTTCATCGGGACTGTGAATCTGGACTGTTGATAGCTGCAGGTACCTCGGGGCTGCTCAGCCTGACTGCTATGTTGACTTTGTCTAATTGCAGGGGAGGAGCTAGAAAAGCAGTGAAGGGCAGTGGCACACACAGCAGGATAGCTGAAAAATACTGGCATAACCACGCAGAGCTAAACAAACTGACTGACAAAGCTCTTGGCGTATTATTAAAAAATCTGGCAAAATGCTCATCTCTTGACAAAAATGTAGAAAGACTAGTAATGCATAACTTTATCCCGTGTTGGATTTTAAAGTGGCTAATGCCAAGTTGTCTGTCAAAATTAATAGGGCATTGCTTCTTCTTATAGAATGGGAAAAAGAGAGAGATTGTGCGTACATTTTATTCATTTATTCACCTCTAACCAAAATGATGTATCTGCTAAAAATTTATTTAGGGAGGGCTTTGGTAGATGCTAATGTTAATTCTGAAAAAGCACTACTCACGGAGTGATGCTAGCTTATACTTACTGGGGTTAACAGATAAAACCTCCCAGTAATATCAGAAAAAAAGCCTGCTATCATCTCAAACCCCGGCACGAGGAAGTTTCAGCCCAGAGACGCTGTTACCATTCTACATCTCTGCCCAGATGCACATTTTCCTTTTCTGATGATTTTCATTTAAATCCAACAATTTCATTTTAAAATGTGCTGCTTCAGTAGAATGACATTGATACTCTGGGTCTTCACAGGCACTAATCCATAAACAGATTTGTTTACCCTCAGCCATAGTCAAACTTACTCTGCTTTAGTGTTTGCAAGATATTTTTGACTCTGTTTCTTTATGGATACCTGATTCCTGAGCTACATCTCCCAGAATATTCTCTGATGTTCATGGGTTTTTTTGCAGGAGGGCTTGCACAGACCTTCTCTGAGCACCAGCTCAGAGCTGACCCACCCAGTTGAAAAAAAATGAAGAATTTTGCCTAGGTTGCTTTGCCATCTTTCAAATGACTAATTACACATCCTGACAATTTCTGAAGGCTCTCCCTTTCTATATAAAATTCACGTGTGCCAGTCCTGTCCTTTCTGCTCTGGATAAACAGCCACATCATCCTGCAAACCCTCCAGTGCTTCTGCCCATGGTGCAGAACACCCAGAGCTCCATCCAGAGCACAGACTACAGTGAAACCAAAAAATGCCAGGATCAGTGCAGTTTAAAATGAAGACACAGCTGGCTTCCTTCCTGATTCTAGGGATTTCTGTGTAGCCTGAATACAATATTACAAAATGCCCCTGAAAATACCCTGGTGTATTTAGGTGTTTCCAGGAAGAACCAAAGTCAGGAAGCCATGTTATTAGCCCCCAAATAAAGAAAAGGTTTTCCCTGCCTTTAAGAAGGCAGTAGTCCAAGTTTTGAGGGATTTTCTTTCCTTTTTTTAGAGTAGGCTGTGACCATCACACACACCTGTTGTAAGACCAGAGGAAACTTGCTGGTCAGTATTGATGAACTGATGCGCTCATGAAGTGCAGCACTTTGTGTCCATAGCTCATACATTGGCAAGTTTGGCCCATTTTGGGGCTTAGTCTTTTCCCAAGAGCCTAATAAGCATTGCTGGACTGTCCTCACAGTGGCGATAGAGAATACATTTGAAAACACACGCATTTTCAGCAGGTAAGGACAAAATTCCTGCACCCCAGCACCTACAGAAGCCACCAGCCCGGTGCATCACCAAGTATTCCTGCAGCTCAGATGGGTACACTCAGGCTTTGCACATCCTTGGAGCTACCCTATGGATTTCAGCATTTTAAACCCACCTCTTCCAGATGGGACCCGCTGAATCCAGGTGTCTGTACGAGAGCCGAAACCTTTCATTGCTAACGAGTCACCCCCTTGGAGGAGCGTGAGTAAACGTTGACACTCGACACACACACGCGCACAAAAAAAAAAAAGATTGTGCAAATGTTCTTCAAAGGCTGATGGAATAAACATGTAAATACAAGATGGGCTGATTTCCTACTGTTCATGTTTGCTCACTGTGAACATTTGGTTCACTTGGCTTTCCTCATTATTTCAGCTGGGGAAAGTCACTATATGAATTAATAGCAGATTTCCCCGCTGAAAATAAATGTTTACCAGTTGGGTTTTTTTCTTCCTTTTGGCAGAGACCGGGCTTTTTTGTCTGACTGCCTCCTTTTTGGCCTGCACATCCCTGAGGTGTGTAATTAAAGTGAGGGAATTTGCGCATAGTGCTTTAGGGGCTTAATGAATAGAAAACACAGGATATTTCATTGATTTGGTGCACACGATATTGTCAGAGTGTATATTTCCTTTGTAAATGGCAAAAAGAGAGCCATAATAATACATGTGCATTCAACCCTGTGTGTAAAAGAAAAAAATAAAACACAAAACCCCAAACAAATAAAAATAAAAGACCTGTATCTGTTTCCAAATTCTAATATAAAATACATTCAAGAGAGCAATTTAGATTAAAACAGAAAAGGCAGGAGCTTCAACATGGTTCAGAATTAACAATCAAGCTATACTTTCCTCAAGATATAATTTCACTTAGAGTAGGTGTGGAAATCTTTGAAAAATTCATTATACAGAGCCACATGTGAAAATAAGATTTGTGTTAGTAAAAGATTCTTCGGCTGCTCTTAAAAAAATAAAAAGTATGTTAAAGAGCGTGTGTGTGTAATGTATAAAGAGTGTACAATCCGTGCAGGGAGGAGGCGCCTGTGAGATGTCTCATGGATTCTGTGGACTGCCTGTTGAAATAATGTGTGTTGGGAAAGGAGGGGATAAGGAGAAAAAAAAAATTATCTTTTTGGAGAAATCTTTTTGAGGGAGCTCTAAAAAATTTGTATTGTGGACCGGCCATGATGGCCAGGTCAGTGCAAATGCATTTTCTCGCTACAAAAAGAAGATGGATATCCATGACCCAACTTGTGCATCCTTTGGACCTGATGAAGAGGCATAGCCAGAGAACAAGAAGCCCAGACTACAGCTACTACCTTCCATGTGACACATCTCAGCCCAAGCCAGCTCAACTTCTGCCCCACCAGGTGATACAGCACATGGGACTATTTCCTAGTGTTCCTTGTCCTGTCTCCAAATTCAGTACCATCATGGACATCAAAGACAGACAACTAAAGCAGCCCATCCACATCTCCTGAGCACCATGGAGAGGAGCAGAGCTCTCTAACACATTTTCTGTACCCTATTTATGCAGGTTGCAAATACCAGGAGTCTGGCCAGAAGTCTCTGCACTGCACAAGTGCCAAAATAGAAATAATCTGTGTGCAAGGAGCAGAAGCAGGCTCACCATCTCCTGTTCAGCAGAGAGCAGTCCTAGCCCACTTAGGACTGAAGGCCCAAGGCAAAGGCTGATGCTGTGATCCTCTGCTCTAACAGATGGATGGTGACATGCTGGAACAGATAATCTGGTGAGATGGTGCAATTTCCAGCACTGGAGGTCTCTGAGGTATCTTCCAGCCCTATTGCTCAATGAATCTATAATTCATCGTTTCCTGAGAGAGTCAAGACACTCCCTCAACTCTTAAAATAACATGCAAAGGACAAATTGCTCTTTTTGCATCTCTTCCCACTAATCAGAAGGGAAAATAAGACATGGGATGGGAATGCGGAGAGAAAGGAGGAGAGCCCAGCATCTCCCCACAGCTCTATTCTGTCCAGGCTATAAAGCTTTGTACGTGTTTATTCATATCCCAACAAAATGCATGTGAAAACATAATTTTCCTCTTCTTTCCTTTGACCCTTCTGATATCTTCTTCACAGCAGAAGATTAAGTTCAATTTCAAGAATCCATTGGAGAAGAAATGCATGCAGAATTGAAAAAGAAATATTTTATCATTAAAAGAAGACATCCCAGGGCGTGTTAGGGGATACCAGGAGAGAGAGGCTGTTTTTTGGGGACCTCAGACCTTATCCTCCCTGAATTTCCAGCTCTGCCTGGCACACCTGAAAAAAAGCAGCTAATTCAAAGAGTTTATTTCAGGTCAGTATTTATTTTACGATATATTTCTGTAAGAGGCAGGATTTGGGGACTGGGATTATGAATTATCTGAACTTTAAGGTATTTATTCTAACTCTAAATGACCTTCCTGACCATTCTTGCTCCATCAATGTGCTGGACTTTCTAATTTAAAGACAAATCTAACATTACTTAAGGTCCAAAGCAGCATGATCCAATTGTAACAATGTTATTCGCAAACTGTCAAATAAATTAAATATTTAATTAATCCACTGGCACCCCATCCTATTATGTCCCTGATCTGGAAAGACAGAAGTAAAACCCAAGCACGTCATCCCAGCTTTCTGTGGACATTTATTTATGTCTCACAGTCGTGTCCCAGTCAGTGTCTGACTGTGTGAGTCAGAGTCATTTCAGTCTCCTCCCAGTAGATCCACAAAGTCCAGTCAAAGTCAAGACAAAGTCAATCTTGTTGTGTTCAGTGTATTGCCCCATCCACCAGTCACCTGCTTGCCAAGCGGTGGGGCATTTACAGAACAAAAATTTGCATTATGAAATCAATATATTTTACATTAATTTTGGCATTGCCTTTTTAATTTCATAGAATCATAGCATGTTTGGGGTTGGAAGGGACCTTTAAAGGTTACCTAGTCCAAGCTCCAATTTAAAGAGAGTAAGAAAAAAGAACAGCACAAGTGCACTTGAAGAACAGCAGTGCAAGTATAACACTGCATGCACAGAACTGGGAAGGAGAAGTGTATTTAATCTCTCTGGCTGCAAGGGTTTCCTTGCCTGCTGGCCATGCAGCCTTGTTTGTAGGAGGTGGGAACTGCTTTGGGAAGGAGGATTCATCTGGCACCCCCGAGGACAGCTTTAGCAATGCTCCTTAGCAGTCAGCGCACACGGAAACTTTGCCATTTATATATAATGGTTATGTGACATTCCCTGATCTTAAAATAACAAAGCATTTTAATCGCAGAGACTTTGACCTTTTGGTCAAGTGGAACGCTTGCTATTTAATTTCTTTACTTTTCGTAGAACACATTAGATCCTCCCTGTAAAGTAACTCGGGAGACTGCTCAGCAGAGAAAGGCTGGTTTCGCGCTAAAGGCAACTACAAAAGGTTCAGCTCATGTCTGTGTACAGCTTTCCCAGCTGGATTCAGACAAATTGCTCATGCTTTGACCCATCTGACTCAGTTTTAGTTGTCCAAGGGGGGCATCCAAGTGCCTCTCTGCATCCTCTGGGAAGCCCGCAGAAAGGAAGGAGCATGTAGGAGATTCAGCCTATCCAGGGCTCGAAACACATTTTAGGGATGCCTCGTTCTCCAGTTCCTGATTTGAAGTGGACTATTGGGCCCCTACATACAGAAATTTGCTGCCTTAGTTACATGCCTGAAGATTCATGAGGGCTTTTATCTTCTTCTTCCAGCCAGGAAGATCCAAATGGCACCAAGCAATCAGATTCTGAGGACCAAAAGCAGAAATAAGACCAAGAAAGAGATCTCCATGGTCCCATATTGAGAGATGGTTCACAGAGATGTGTGATCTCAGTCTATCTGGGCAAGCAGGACAAGCCTGGGCTAACAGCCCTAATTCAATCCCCCTTCTAATTCCAGGGTGTATTTGGAACCCACTGAGGTTCACCCATCTATAAGTCACTCTCACAGACTACAGAAGAAACCTGTCAAATTGGTTAAGCCTCCTCAAATAGCACATTCCTACATTTGCCTACCCACCAAGAACAGTGTGATTTCTATTTCTTCAGATATGGTCATTGAATTTTGTCAAGCACTGTCGGAGTGGCAGCGATGAACCGGAGTTTTGTAGCAAACCCACGTGATACCAGGATCCACAAAGGCTGATGAACCACCTCCCACCCAATCTTCAGAACAACCACACCACAGCCTGCTGCATCCCACATACAGAGATTTGCTTCTTGAGTTAAAGGAATTCCTTTCAAAGGGCATTGCTGGTAGGTTGCTCATCCTTCTAGGAGGTGGTGTAAAGTGCTGACCATCACAGCTACATGGATACATCTATGCACAAACAGCCGCAGCAGCTCTGGTGACAGCCCTGGTGACAGTAGGGTAAAGGGATCACATGGTGGCATGGTGGGTCCCCTTCAGAGTCCTTCCAGCTCCCACCCGGGGTGCACACTTCTATCCACACCATGCTTACAGCCCCGCCTTGCACAACCACCCCACGTCATCCCCTATGATCACCAAGAAGAAATTGCTCGTACACTAAAAGCAGCACTGAATTGTTCATTTGAAGTGTCGTCCTTTCCAAATGAACCTCTGGATGACGGAATTAGCCCATGATGGAATTAAAGGTCCATTGTGCTCTAATGCCAAGACATCTGACCAGGGGAGAGAGGAGAAAAAGGACACTTCATTCTAGTGTCCACGAAAAAACAAATTAGACATGAGTACATAGCACCTCTTCTCTAACACTGCCAAAATTGTGACGCTTATACAAAATGGCCTCATTTACAACTTAAAAGTAAGTTGTTGCTGGTCTGTCTGGGTGCCCATAAAGAATGTTTTAAAGAAGGTTTCAACAGATGTCTTCAGAAGGCTGTCAAGAAAAAAGCCTTCCTGGAGGCATTCACCCACAACAGCCACAGTGCTGATTAGTTTCAAAATTGCTCCAGCAGCAGGGTAGACCAGACACACCTTGACCACCCTTCAAGCCCCATCTTCCATGATTTTATAGGAGCATCCAACTAGACTAAAGCAAGGCTCAGAGTGTGTAGATTTGAACACAGATCACCTCCAACGGAGCCTAATTCCTCCTGGGGAATGGGCTGAACTCTCCTCATCTCAAATCAGCAACAGCTTGATCACCTAAACAGGCACTAAAAACCATAATTAACATAATTTTTTTACAAGGAGTCACACGGAAAAGACATGGAGTGGCAGGGACAGGTTACTCCTGGGGAGAATTCATTTGGACACAAGAGGAAAATTTTTCAGAGCAAGAACAATCAGCCATTGGAATAATCTCTCCAGGGAAGTGGAGTCCCTAACATTGGACACTTTTTAGACTCAGCTGGACAAGGTGCTGGGTCATCTTATCTAGACCATGCTTTTGCCAAGAAAGGTTGGGCCAGATGATCCTTGAGATCCCTTCTAACCTGGTATTCCAGGATTCTATGATAAATGCCGTAAAGACAGAGGTTGATACTCCTCTCTTCTCTCTCTTTTTAAGCAGCTTTATATTGTTTAACTCACCAGAAATTTCTGCTCCATCCCACCTTCCCCCATGGCCACCCAGCACCGTTGGGCAGAAGAGGGACCTGCTCCGCATAAGAAGCCTTTCCATTTTCCTCACAGCCAGGAAGTGGGAATGTGAAGGCAGCATGACTCAGGACTTACAAAAAAACCCCACCCCACTGTCTACTCCTCAACTTTCAGCCTCTCACTCTTCACCCCCCCTTTTCGCCAGGCTCTCATTGCAAGCTGATCATGTTCCCAAATACCACAGGTCATTGTCTTCCCACAGCCTCAGGAGCTGCAACCTGCTGAGGCCGCAGTGCCAGAAGGCAGCTCTTTCCCTCCTTGAGCTCTGCAGCCTATTTTTTAACATTTTCCTCAAGGGAAGAGGCACTCAGTCCCAGCGTTACCACCACGCACATTTTCCTTTCACCGCGTTGGCGGCGGAGCTTAGTCACATAAGCGTCAAACTTAAATTCAGCAAGCTCCGGCTTTTCCCCCCTCTGCGCTTTTTGAGAGGACTCGCGAGGAATCGGGATGTATTTGTAGCTCCATTTGCAAATCTAACTACTGAGCAGAGACTGCCAAATTTCAGCCCACTGCAAATTCTTACAACCGAGCTGTAACCCTTCAAAACAGAGACTGCTAACATATGGTTGTGTCAGTGGGAGCTTCTGTAATGCAATTTATTGTCGTGTAGGCTCTTTCAAGCTACTACACATGAAAGGTAAAGGGAGCATTTACTCTTCGATGGGAGTTTAATCTTAGAATTACCTCATTTGAAACAAAACCATCGTTTGCATCTCTAATATACATAAGCAATCACCTGTAAAGAGTGCTTGTGAATACAGACATTTCTTGACTGTCATTGGAGCCTTTGCTCCTGACTGGGGGTTTTGCCTAAGAAAAGGCGGCAGAATTCAGTCCTCTTCCAGACAGCACACACGAACCCCATTGATATCACTAGAAAACAGTGATAAATCAAGGAAAGCGCTCTTATGAAGTGGAACAGACACTCACAGCTAACATGGGGCTAGGTTCATTCTGTTGCATGCATATATAATGTATAATTTAATTCCTCTACGCTTTGCCTTCCATGCCCTGTTTATATCTAAGCGTTACAGCGTATGGTTAAGGCTTCGAACAGAAGTAATCTCCTATTGAAGTGAAAGTGCTTGATCCTGTACAAGCAATAAAAGGTAAAGCTATTCCACAAGATGGTGAAGTGTGCTCACTGCTCAGCCCCCTCATCTCCTCAGCTTCAGCAAAAGGATGCCCAGTGGTGCATCATCCTTTTGTGTGGCTCACTCCATCTCAATCATATTGGCATCATGAGCTCGCTGGCACCACAAAGCACCTCTTCTAAAGGAGGATGCAGAGTTTTGGAGTTGAGGATGTTTAGAAACAAGGCCCTTTGCTTGATTTAGGCTGGGTCTAGCAAGATGACAAGTGCCAAGTACTTGTGCAACGTCCAGCTTCAAGGCTGGCCACAGTGCTAGGACCTTTCCTATGTGAGAGGGACATGTTCTCCCTTGTGTAACTTCTCCCTGCAAAGGCATAACATTAAGTAATTGCTGACCGGGCCATAATTCAAGAACGTGACCTCAAGCTCTGACCTACCACTGCCTCCATCTGAATTCCCTAGTCTGAATGCAAGGCACCTAAAATATATCAACTTTGGGAAGGGCTTGCCCTAAAGTCTTATGCTCCTCTTGAGGGATTCTGAGTTGATTCACATTGCAGAAAACATTACAGATAAGTCTCCTTTTTTTTACCTCCAGGGCAATTAATTAAACTTGAAATTTCACTTGGGCTAACACATTGAAAGATAGCTTAGATATTCTTCTGTGGCTGTGAAGTGGGACATGTAGAAGCATACAGACTACAGATTAAACTCTAGCAATTAGAAAGATATTCTCAAGAACTTTAAGAGATGGAGAGGGTCCTGTTTTCTTTCCATGATGTGATGACTCTGGAACCTACCAATTGCCTTTGCATACCATCAGTGTTAAGCTTCAGAGCCGATCCTTTCAGCAGAAATGCTTAACCAACATGTATACCAAGAATTTCCTCATGACTCCTCAACATCAAATACCAGGAGCCTCAGCCCCTGCTTCCCTATACAGAGGGCCACTTGCAAAGGACACCAAATGTCTCGCTCCCATAATACATATCATCTGGTAAAGTTGTGAAATAATAAATAGTTACTTTTTTTCAACTGTTTACTTTGCTGCCCTCTGACTACCAAGCACTGAGTGCCCTGGTTACTATAAAAGTCATGCACACATGTCTTCTGCCAGCATGGTGTCATGTCTTCTGTCAGTGTGTTATTTAGTACTCAGTGTTCCCATTATCTTCAAACTGGCTCTGGATTTGTTCCAAAGGTTGCAATGTTATTCATGAAAACTTTGGTGGAGGGTTCGCAGTCTGTTTGAGCAATAGGTTGAAACAATGCACTGTTTGGCAGGGGCAAGACATGGGGTTTGGGGTTTGGGGTTTGGGGTTTGGGGGGGAAAGACGGAGGGAGTTCATAACTATATGTGCCAATTATCAATCTGAGAGTCCATGTTAGTTTGCCTGGATAAAAGAAATTCTGTGTGGTGAGGAAAATGTGAAGCATTGATACATGGAAGGAGGGAAATTATTCTCCTAGACAGGAATCACCAGGAGAACTCCCAGCCAGGTTAAGTCCCCACTCTACTTTGATTATTTGCCCATTTATTACCATGTCTGCTTTTCCAAACAAACAAATAAGTAGAGCAGAAACCTGAAACATATCCATATCAGGCTTCAAGATGATAAATTAGCACAACTTTCATTAATTATAATATTCCAGAGCTAATTTGGCTACTTCTTTGTCTCCCAAAATCCTGTCACTCCACATCAGCGTAAGAGCTACCCTCCTGGATGGCTGTTTTACTATTACCAGAATTATTCAAGCATATTAGCAGAATTCTAGCCAAGAATACCTTGTGGTCTGATGTAAAGTCTTGTTTTCCTTGATTAAACCTCCATTTCTTATATTTGTTAGAACAAGCAAGCAATTGAATATTTTATTGGAAAGAGTATGATTTATTTTTGTTAGTTAATATATTTGCTCCATGGCAAAGCCTCAGGGGATGAATATTTTATTTCCTTGACAGCCCTAAAGGGACAACACTTATACAGTCTGATCTCAGCCTGTTCTAGCAGTCTTCAAGCAGCACTTTTTGCAGTATAGATGCAAATATTCAGATGCTAAGAGAACTTCTGCTTATGAGGAAGAAACCCCACTCGTTTTCACCCTCCTACTTTGATATTGTGGTTTTGGGATCTGCCTCCTTGTGTCTGAATTTACGCTTTTCCTTTGATAATCACTGTTGTCAATGCAATAGCAAACCCAGGGGCTTGCACACAGGTAGGAGCATTTGGCCCAAGCACAAGCAGGTGGTAAGATCCATATAGTGGAGAAGGCTGTGGTGCAGGCAGCCACCGTGACTTAAGTACGGGGTAGGAACCTCTTCAAAATATTAGACAATTAGTTTATCTCAGCCTGATGAGCTTTGATTCATATGTATATTTGGGCTACTAGAAGTAGTAGGGAAATAAAACATTGCTGCTATATTAAATTTCCAATTAGATCAATACCCCACTGAGCTGGGTATGATACAAACAGCATGTAGGAGTCACTCTGTGCTATGGAGAGTTTAAAGTGTGACAGATCAAATGCACAAAGGGAAGGATGGGAATGTGCCCAGGGCCACACAAAGATCCACTAGCAAAGCCAGAAGAAAATCCAAGATTTCATGCCTTCCCTGCTAAAGCATCCAAGATCAGCCTATGAACTGGAAAACAAAAGCTGTTGAAAAGGATATAAAAGGGGATCCTATTTAGGTTCAGCCAGCATGTTCATTCTATTGCACTGTTTGAACCGCAGATCCAACCACGGAGCACACAGATGATGCAACTTCTCCATGACCCACTGCACGTAGAGGTACAAAGATGAGCTGCAAGGATGACTGAAGACAGAAACAAGCAGAGTAAGTGACTGAACCAGGAGCTTCTGATTCATTTCAGGCAACCAGGGCAAAGATCAAGGTCTTTCCTCCGCATTTATCGCAGGTACCCATCTCCGATTCACACATCACCTAGTGCCCAATATTGCAAAGACAAGTTTATTCAAGAGGCAGTAAGCTCTGCCAGAGGCACTGATTCATTGAGGACTTCCTTCCTAACAAAGGTGATTCTAAATAAAAAATGTAGTCTCAAACCTCTGTAAACCCCGAGTGTACATACTTCAGCTGCCTGCTATCTCTGAAATCAGATCTGGATGCAGAATGCACAGCTTCTGCTTGTCTTTTCTTCCCAGGAATGACACTCTAAGGGGAGAGGCAGTGTATTTAACAAAGCTGTTATGCAGTTTACTGATTGTGATTATTCAAGGCAAATGCTTTGAAGTAACAGCTTAGTGCAGAGTGACAGTAAACAAGATATAGAGATATACCTAGATGAGAAGAAAAATAAATGGCAATTAGAATTTGTATTCTAGGTGTAGGAAATGCCAGGAAGACCTCAATCTCCAGAAATGACACTCGGCATTTGTATTGCCACTTCCCTGCAAGACCTCCAGGACAAATTACAAATGGCAATCAGACATTGCTGAACCCCCAAATGGCATGTGAACGTTAGCCTGGCTACTGTATAGCCGAGGCAAATGAAGAACAAAGAAAAGTCGAGCCCTATTTAGATCTCCTATACTAGTGCTTAGGGCTGACCTAAGCACCTGCAACAGCATTCAAGTTCAAGACAATATTCAGACTAGCTCTTGACTTAGAATCATAGAATGCTCTGGGTTGGAAGAGACTTTTAAAGGTCATTTAGTCCAACCCTCCTGCACTGAGCAGGGACAGCTGCAACTAGAGCAGGTTGCTCAGAGCCCTGTCCAACCAGCACTGCAGGTGGGATCTCAAACTTCCAACACAGTGAATGCAGAGGAGTTAGGGACTGTATTCAGACAGGCCACTATAAGAATATTTTTTTCAATTGTCACTTCCCCTCCCCATTCATTGCACTGAGAACTAAGGAGTGGCAGTCATGGATAACATGGGGCTGAACTGTTTCTCATCACCTTGATAACATACAGCTACGTTCATCTTAGGTATGGGTACTCATGGTACCCAAGTCCAGCTCTAAAGGATTTGCTCACGACTGACCAGAGAGTCCAAGGCAGACTCAGGGACAGAATCCAGAAGACTTGACTCTGTAGAAAGTAAATGTGCAAGCTGGACACTCCAATGCCTCTCTCAAAGGCTATGTGGGATGGAAATCCTCACAGGAAACATGGAGGTCCCTGCACAGTGTCCTAGGACTATGCCAATTTTCATTTTCTGATTTCCATAAATTTCTCTTCTTGGACCCCAGACACATTGGCTGTCCTGGCAGGGCTGGGGGGGAATGGAAGGAAATCCTTCAGAGGTGAAGCTATTACAACTTCATTGCTTTCAGCAGATCCATCCAGACTCCAAAGTGTGTCTATGCAAAATTTGGAGTGGTCAAGGAGCTACCACAGACTCTCCTAGAACTGCGGGCTTTTGCTGTGGGTTCCCAAATATATTTAACCCACTAAAGTTATATATGCTTTCTTCTCATCCAGAAACCCCCTTCTCCTGTAAACAACCAGAAATGAACAATGCTTTAACCACTCTTTTACTGAAAGAGTGGTTAAGCCCTGGAACAGGCTGCCCAGGGAAGTGGTGGAGTCACCATTCCTGGAGGTGTTCAGAAAATGCATAGATGCGGCACTTCAGCACATGGTAGCGTTCAATTGATGGTTGGACTTGATGGTCTTAGAGGTCTTTTCCAATCTTAATGATTCTATGATTCAATTCTAAGGAGGTAGCCAGTACAGTAAAACAATGACCTGCTTTCAGGGTGCCAACAAGACTCCTTCGTAACACTGACATGAGTGACAGCCTGTAAAATATTGTAGTTAAGATTCACCCCAGTATTGACTTCCTCACTTATATTTCCTCCTGAGCATTCCTGCATCAGAAGTCTGTAAAATGCCACCATTCCAAGGGGTAAAGCAAAGAATTACAACTTATCACAAACACAGTACACAGAACATCGCTCTCTTTTTTCCCTTTTGTTCCTACCTAATTCTATTTTTTAGAAAAAAAATATTATTAAAACTAATTGCATTATTTAATCCCATCACATAAAATCCTCCAGTGTTTCATTAATCAATGTAATCAAGCCAATCAAAATAGATAAAGGAGATCTTTTAGCAGGCTTTGATGAGATTTTATCAAAATCTCAGTGCATATTGTAAAGTCTTAGCATCCTCAGAAGCAAACTAACTGTAGAACGTGGAAGCTTTATCAAGCAGGCACTAATAAAGCAGATGATGCTTGGGCCATTTTAAGAGGCTCTCCATATAAAACTAGTAACAGCAATGTTTTTGTATTTTATATTAAAAAAAAATACAAAAGCAAAAGGAAACAGCATTCATTTTGTATACATAGAGAGATTGCTCTAAAGCAATCACTTTTTTTTTAAGTAATGAAGAAGATACATGTCTGTGAGCCAGCAGACCATAAAGCCAGAATACTGTAAGGAAAGAAAATGCAGTGGGTGATGCAAAGGTTATATTAGAGCAGCCGTAAGTGAAGAGCCTTATTAAAAGCACAAACCATTTTCTTTTAAATGTAGCACTCCTACTCCACATCCGAATCATAAATAAATATGAATGAACAAGCTGTGTTTTGTGCAGCTTTGGTGTTTGTGCCTCTCCTTCCACCTTCAGGTCATAGCTCCCATTCGTCATGTTTTTGCACTGACTGTGACTATGAGCTATTGAAATAGTACCAAAAAATAGAAATGAAAAGGATGCTGATGTAACGCAGTACCGTAAAACACCTTAACAAACACTTTGGCCAGAAGATATACAACCAAGATCCCACCTAATGGATTTGGTGAACATAGTATAAAATGCCATCAGTATTTCCCTATAGCTTCTGCCCCTTGCTGTTAGTTTGGCTTCTCAGATACGACAAGGGAGGTTTAGATTGGATATTAGTAAAAAATTTTCTGTGAAAGGGTTGTCTCTGGACGGCTGACCAGGGCAGTGGTGGAGTCCCCATCCCTCGATGGATCTAAAAGCCATGTAGATGTGGTGCTGAGGGACATGGTTTAGTGGTGACCCGGCAGTGCTGGGTTAACAGTTGGACCTGATGATCTTAAAGGTCTCTTCAAACCAAAATAATTCTACAGTTCTGTGACAGTTACAGAAGTAGTTACTAATCCACAAATACAAAGACTTGCCAACACAGAAACCCTAAATTCTTGGATTAAACAATCCCTGTCTGATCTAGATCTATAAACTGATGCAAGGCCAGTACCCCTCAAGGGATGTCCTCTCCTACTACTGGATTTCTAGCAGTAGTAGCAGAGATAGTGTTAACAGACTCTCTAGGGTATCTTGTGAAAAGAAATATCTTTTACTTGCCTGGAGTCCTCTGGCTCAGATAGTACAGGTCATCCATGAAATTCGCTGACTGCATGGTACACCATGAATATTGTACCGCACCCCAGATCTTGTCCTGCCTTCTTCATTTTCATGGATGCCTGGACCAGCTATGGGGTCACCAGTACAGCTGGGACAAGAAGACACTGTGCAACACCCAGTAGTTAGGTGCAATACTCCTTAGCACCTAATACTCAGGAAACCTCAGGCAGTTACTCCCTTGGTCAGTCCAGCCTGGCTTAGGATACCCCCCAAAAAATCACATCCCAGGGAGCAGACCTTGAAGCACCAAAGAAATCAGCTGGACAATTAACACTCAAACTGCCCACAAACAAAGCAGAGAGAGATGAAAAATGAGCACTGCCTTCTCTCACAGGTACCTCGACACTTGTTCCAGCTGAAAACACTGGAAGTTTCACCGCTTCCTTTCATTTAAAAACTCTTTGGGACAAATCCTTCTACCTGAGCTGGTGCTGTGTTCTCCCTCCACTTTCTTCTCCTAGGTTACAACATGGAGATAAGCAACAGGTAGAGCTCAGCACTGGCCATTTTCACAATGAGTTCAGCACTTCAAAAGGCACCATTAGAGCTGAACAATGACAGGGAGAAAATCCAGCGGAAATAATGAAGGAGGAGGATCTTGGGTTTTATTTAAAATCAGGCATCATGGCACCACTTGATTGCTTACAAAGCTGCTGGACTAAGTGTGTAGGTAGCAGCCCAACAACAGCAAAATCTAATGAATGCTCTAATTTCACCTTATGCCATGCTTTTTTTTTCAATTCTGCATTGCAAATGGTTTTAAATGGAATTAAGCTTGTCTCCCTCACAAGCGGACTTTGCTCTTTCTTTCCCCCTTCCTTTCCTTTATCCAAGCACCCAACAAATACAGCTCAATTTAAAAATAAACCCAAGACTGAGCAAAGCAAAATGTGTTAGTCACAGGAGTAGCCGAGCTCTCCGTAGCCTGTGACAGCAGCGTGGGAGGCCATGGATGAGCAGTTGTGGGCTCCTCGAGCTTGATCCACCTGTCTGGGCTGTGTACTCAAAGGAGCAGCTCTGCTCCACATCTCCTGCAGAACTGGACCCGATACACCTAATGTAATAATGGAGCTGGAGTTCTGCTTTGAGAGAGCTGTTACATTTACTCCTGAACTCAACTTTGCATTACCAGACCTCATCCGTAATCCCTATGGTGTCAAAAAGTCACTTCACATTAGCTGAAATTACAGCTTTCTAGTTACAGGTGCACAAGGTCAAGCTATTTGCAAAACATTTTCCAGCAAGTTAAAACACTGAAAATATTCTCTGGAAAAATCCGTACAGTTCCACTGAAGGGAGTAGAGTGGGATCAGCCGAGGCTCTTGTTCGTTTGTTATAGCCATTACAATCTGAGGATGAGTTTATTACGTTAACTGGTTAATGAACCAATATGCTCATCATGTCCTAACTACTGTCATCAGAAAGAAAAGATTTGTTTCATCTCAATTTCAGCCATTAGAGGAACAAACACAGAGATATGGGGGTTTTGGAGGGGGGGTTCCCACTGTTGCAATTCTGTAATGCTTTTTCATTCCACCGGAATGTTTTTTATTGTGCTTTCAAGATGTTTAGTTACATCAAGGGGAGGTTAAAAAATGTGTGTTTGATCTTTAAATTTTTTTAGTACGTCTTTAATTTAAAATAACATTCTTGGGAGGGGGAGAAATTGTAGCGGGATGCTGGGATCCCAGTCATCCCAGCATGCCACGCCGCTGCTCTTTGGACAGCAATCACAGGAGCCCAGCAGCAAGCTGTGGACGAGGTTCTTCCAAGCAGCAGCATCTGGCTCTCTGGCAAGTGGAACAGGTGGCCACATCGGCCGTGTTGGAGTTGCCCCTGGGTTTGTCACGTGGGGAAGCTGCTGATGGACTGTCTGGGTTGCTCTGTCCTTGTCTCAGTTACGTTTGCTTTAGACACATGCCTTTGAAGGTATGTAAATCTCTATACCTGTAAATCTCTAAACCCTGCTGCCAGTGTCTCCACTCGCTGGTGCTCCTCCATGTGTTGGTCAATAAATACAGGTCAAACAAGCAACCTGAATTTCCCTGTGCCCACACTCAAAGCATCCCACAAGCCATAGCTCATCCCCACATGCAGAAGGGCAACCAAAAGAGATGTTCCTGTAAATTTAAGGCTGTATCTCAGCAAAAACCTGCCTGACATTTTAACCTTGTTGTGTTTTTATGAATAGCTGGTCAATCAAAATATTTTTCTGCTTCTTTTTCTTCTCACAAAAGCTTCACCTGTTCACACTGACGGAGATAAATGTCTCCTTTCTTTCACTGCCAGCAACTCAACTGCAAGTGGTGGCAATTTCTAGAGCACTGGGGTGGACTCTGCTGGGTGCCAGCACCAAAGACATGCTCTGAGCAAGGCATTTGGTGTTTTCCAGACACCTTCTCTCTCCCTGGTTCCCACACTTCCCACTAGTGAAACAATCACAGCAGACTTGTACAATACTGGATTTTTTTTTTTTAATTAGTATAAACACAATCCAAACTTGCTTATATTAAAGCAATTAAGGAATTAAGGGATGTCACAGCATGGGGGAAGAACTAAGCTATTATTTTCTTTCTTGATAGACAGTAAGATCACTAAAAATTTGAGTGTCACGCCACCCAAAATTATTGGTGAAATTTGAAAAACAAAAAAGTCTTAATTCATTTTGATACTCTTTTGAGGGAGGCTTTGTTTTGAAAATGTTCTTTGTTTTAGCTTCTCCTAAATTAAACTTTTGTTTTTTATTTTAGAATAGCATTTCCCTACCAAAAATAGACTTTTAAAAGTCTTTAAAGGAAATAAATAGTCTAAAATTAAAATACTTTATGTCAGCTAGATATAAAGCCTGTGATTGATTAAAAAGCACATTGCCAAGGATCTTTAAATTATCTGTAAAATCTTGGGGGGGGGGGGGGGGGGG
>VZZY01009895.1:0-15787 GCA_013400335.1 Eurystomus gularis | reverse complement strand
CTGCTTGAGGGTAAGGAGACTCTGCAGGGGANGAGGGTAAGGAGACTCTGCAGGGGAGTCTAGACAGACTAGATTGATGGGCTGAGACTGATTGTATGAGTTTCAATAAGGCCAAATGCTGGGTTCTGCACTTTGGTCACAATAACCCCTGGCAACACTGCACGCTTGGGGAGGAGTGGCTGGAGAGCTGCTCAGCAAAGACGGACCTAGGGGTGTTGATTAACACCCTACTGAACATAAGCCAGCAGTGTGCCCAGGTGGCCAAGAAGGCCAACAGCACCCTGGCCTGTATCAGGAATAGTGTGGCCAGTAGGACCAGGGAAGTGATTTTCCCCTGTACTCGGTACTGGTGAGACCACATCTTGAGTACTGTGTTCAGTTTTGGGCCCCACACACAAGAAGGGCATTGAGGTACTACAGCGTGTCCAAAAAAGGGCAACAAAGCTGGTGAGGTGTCTACAAGCACATGTGTTATGAGGACCAGCTGAGAGAACTGGGGTTATTTAGCTTGAGGAAAAGGAGGCTTGGGGGACATCTTATTGCCCTCTACAACTACCTGAAAGGAAGTTGGACAGAGGTGGAGGTTGCTCTGTTCAACCAAGTAACAAGTCATAGGACAAGAGGACATGGCCTCAAGTTACACCAAGGGAAGTTTAGTTTGGATATTAGGAAGAATTTATTCACTCAAAGGGTTATCAGACATTGGAACTGATTGCGCAGGGCAGTGGTGGCGTTCCCATCTCTGGAGATATTTAAGAATCATGTAGACATAGCGCTTAGACATAGGGATATGTTTTAGTCAAGGACTTGTGAGTGCTAGGTTAATGACTGGACTTGATGATCTTAAAGGTCTTTTCTAATCTAGGCAATTCTGTGATTCTGTGAAGTGCCAAGTCCTGCGCTTTGGTCACAACAACCCCATGCCACACTACAGGCTTGGGGAACCGTGGCTGGAAAGCTGTCTGGCAGAAAGAGATCTAGGGGTACTAAATGACAGCTGTCTGAATACGAGGCAGCAGTGTGCTCAGGTGGCCAAGAAGTTCCACATCATCCTTGCTTGTATGAGAAACAGTGCGTCCAGAAGGGCTAGGGAAGTGATACTGGTGAGGCCACACCTCAAGTACTGTGCTCAGTTTTGGACACCTCGATGCAAGAAAGACATTGAGGTGCTGGAGCGGGTCCAGAGAAGGGTAGCAAAGCTGGTGAAGGGCCTAGAGAACAAGTCTTATGAGGAGCAGCTGAGGGAACTAGGTTTGGTCTGAAGAAGAGGAGACCTTATCACTCTCTACAACTACCTTAAAGGAGGTTGTAGAGAGGTGGGTGTAGGTTTCTTCTCCCAAGTAACGAGTGATAGGACAAGAGGAAATGGCCTCAAGTTGTGCCAGGGGAGGTTTAGGTTGGACATTAAGAAAAATTTCTTGACAGAAAGGGTTCTAAGGCACTGGAGCAGGCTGCCCAGGAAAGTGGTTCAGTCACCATCCCTGGTTGTGTTTAAAAGCCATGTAGATGTGGTGCTTAGGGACATGGTTTAGCAGCAGACTTGGGAGAGTATGGTTTTGGTTAGGCTGGATGATCTTAAAGGTCTTTTCCAACCTAGATGATTCTATGATACAATGGTTCATGCATGCTTAACTCTTCCTGTATTTTCTTCTGTGTCTGCTTGCAAAATCTAATTCCAAATTTTCTGCCTTCTCATCTAATGCCTGCAAGCCATCCAAACTCCCAACAGACCAATTCTTTAAATGAATTTGTCTTTTATCTTCATGGCAAAACTTATGTCAGGTGACCACAGCAGAGAAAATTTTGTGCAAGGCCCAAGAAAAAGGAGACGGCTTTTAATCTCTCATTTTTAAACTTCTAGCAGAAACTTTGGTCAAATTCACAGATTCATGAATTACTGTGATATGATCTCTTCTACAATACAGAATTGCATAAGTATCTAGCAAAACAAAAATTCCTCACTGACTTATAGCATATTTTTTTAGAACATTTCCCATCTCAGTGAAGCCCACAAATGTGGCTGAAAAAATTCTTCTGGGAGATAAAAAGGTTGCATTGAGTTGTTCAAATAGTTGATTGTTCTCACTGGTATTAGCAAGCAGGCTTTTTCCCCTTTTTCCCTTTTCCCCCACACCTCAAATTTCTTTGATCCCAACTTCCAGCCCTTGTTGTGATGTGGCTGTTAAAACTATCTGACTGTTAGACAAATCTGATTATGACAACCTGTTTTCTGTCACATGACTTGTATTACAGGGCTTTACTGCATTTTTTACAAAACAACAGACAGGATCTTCCTTATGGAAAGAGAGTTCATTTTCCAAGAAACCTGGTGTGGGATCTTTAAAGATCCCATGTAACTCATCTTCTGCTTCTCTGCATTTTCAAAATTAATTTTTTAATGCCATAGAATCATAGAACGGTTTCAGTTGGAAAGGACCTTAAAGATCACCTAGTTCCAATTCTCCTGCTATGGGCAGGGAAAATATGAGTTGTTGCTCAACAGAGGTCAGCCTGTCCCAGTGTCTAAATAATAGGTATTGTCGAATAGTTAAAATGGTTCATTTCTAAGGACTAAGAAAGGAAGATCTCTTGTTAAACATTTTGCAGCAATTGAGTATTATCTGTATTTCAAATAGAGCTGAAGTTTTATTATCACTTACCTTATTATGACGCTTATTCAACTGAATTGTGGTCAAAAGGTCATTGTGAGCACTCTGGATTTATCCAAGCTCAGGAAGCACAGCTAGTTCCTGTCTGTGTTCAAGAACCACTTCTGAGCATACATTTGATGAAGATAAATGGGATTAATGAAAATAGTTTAGAAAACAAACAGATAGGAAAATGTAGCTCCAAATCAAATAAAACTTTATAGTTCTATACAGACACAATAATTTTCAGTCAGCTGTTCTGACGCAAGCTCCCCAATATTGCCAGCGGTTATATGTTATGATAAGGATTATTTTACGTGCAATCAGTCAGTTATCTGAGATTGCCAGGAGATAAATTCAAAGCTGAGAAGCTGTATTTCTCCATCTAACAGGACATACAATAGCCATTCTGAGTCCTGCTCAGAATGTGTGTTGACTTGACCATAGCACATATATTCCTAGGGAAGACACAGGTAACTTTTTATTTGCTCTCTCAAGAGAGTCTGACTTCAGGGAATACACATGTAAAAACACTCAAAGAAATATGATCTTTGTTACAGTCATGTAACTTCTTGAATAATTAACAGAGTCAGTGGGTTGGCACTGAATGAATTCCTGGGATGCAATATGCAGTAATGCAGCTGCAAATGCCTCAAAGTATCGGAGGCTTCTGCATGCAACCAACCAATGTAGCTTCTCCCTCTCAGTGGCACAGTCACTGACTTTCTACCACAACTGCCAAGAAACCAACTCCTTTTACCCTGGCCATTTACAGTTTAGAGCAGTGAGTTTAAAAAGGCAGCTGAAAGATTTAGGGACATAAACACTACTGACTTCCAGAATACCTTGTGTTCTGATCGTAAATCCTGCAGATGCTTCTGAAAGTTTCCCAACGCACAGTTTCTCCATGTCTGAAATAGTGAACTGATGCACTTGGTCCAGATAGCGTTGACATCAGAAAAAGTCAGGTCAACAGTGAGGACCCAGACATATTTATGTATGTAGTTCCCAGCTCCTGATACTCAGCTTACTCTCTTACTTGTCTTTGAATGCTGGCTGTCTACAATTTTCTCCCATCCTATGGAAGAACACTGAATAGTGGATGTTAAAATTATCTGTCCCCTAGTTCATTCTATCTGGCCATCACATCTATGGATGTACTTCTGAGAAGGGCCAAGTCCCCTCTTTCAACAGAGGATATTGATCTGAGATATGAATGCATCAGGAGGGAGGGGTGCAAGTGCCCTCCTCTCTCCTCAAGGAGACCACAGAAGAACGGAGGACAGAAGGAGACTGTCAGGACCATCAAGAGAGTCACCCACAAGCTTGGGCAAATTTATAAGGCAATTCATTCAAAAGGACTACACATACTAGGCATCCATTATACTCATTCTCAGAAAGTCCCAAACACTGCCTAACAATCCTCAAAGAAGAATGACAAGGAGTGGAAAGCATAGGAGTGTAAAAGTCAGCAGGGTTTAATCTCACAGTCACACCTTGGTTTAATGCTAATAAAGCTGCAGCAGATTATCATGCCAATCAGCAACTTTGTACTCCTAGTCTCACAACTCTCAAACACTTCACCAGTGCACCAATATAGTACTTCTGCAGGGTGGGTAATATGTTTCTTTTGAAAATAAATATGTTGAGACACTGACATGCTAAGTCATTTGCCTATGACGGATCATACCATGATTCACAGAATCACAGCACAGTTGGGGTTGGAAGGGACCTCTCAAGGTCATCTTGTCCAATCCCCCTGTGCTGGTTTTGGCTGAGGTAGAGTTAATTTTCTTCATACTAGCTGGTATGGGGCTGTGTTTTGTATTTGTGCTGAAAGCAGCATTGATAATGCTTTAGTTACTGCTGAGCAGTGCTTACACAAAGTCAAGGCCTTTCTGCTTCTCACACCAGTCCACCAGTGAATAGTCTGGGAGTGCACAAGAAGTTGGGAGGGGATGAAGCTGGGACAGCTGGCCCCAACTGACCAAAGGGATATTCCATAACATATGACATAATGGTCAGCGTATAAAGCTAGGGGAAGAAGAAGAAAATGGGGGACATTCAGACATATGGCGTTCATCTTCCCAATAACTGTTACACATGATGGAGCCCTGCTTTCCTGGAGATCGCTGAACAACTGCCTGATGATGGGAAGCAGTGAATGAATTCCTTGTTTTGCTTTGCTTGCATGCATGGCTTTTGCTTTACTTGTTAACCTGTTTTTATCTCAACTCACAAGTTGTCTCACTTTTACTCTTCCAGTTCTCTCCCCCATCCCAGCAGGGAGGAACGAGTGAGCGACTGTGTGGTCCTTAGTCACTATCTGGGGTTTAACCACAACACCCCCTGCTCAAGCAGGACTGCCTAGAGCCAGTTGCCCTGAACCACATCCAGATGACTTCTGACTGTCTCCAAGGATGGAGACTCTACAACCTTTCTGTGCAGCTTGTGCCAGTGCTGAGTCACCCTCTCAGTAAAAATGTGTTTCCTAACACTCAGACAGAAGCTCCTGTGTTTCAATTTGAAAAATTCCCTTGGTGAATCCATGCTCATTATTCCTAATGACTGTCTTGTCCTTCATGTGCCTGGAAATGGTTTCCAGTACTACTTGTTGCATCACCTTCCCAGGAATCAAGAGGACGCTGACCAGCATGTATTTTCTATTCCTGGTGACATAATAGGCCCTTGATGACTTCAACAGGCTTTAGTCCAAGTTGCGGAGAAATTGAGAATAGACCCAGGAACCTCATCTGTTAGCGCTGGCCACCAAATGTACCTCTTAATGTTATTGTGATGGTCTACACTGAGCCAGTAGTTGCCTTTTGGACACAGGACAAGTAGAACTTATTGCCTGAACAGCTGAGTAGAGCAGTGCCTTCCAGTATGACTTTTGAGGAAATGAGCAATGGAGTGTACCAAAATAGGCTTACTATGAAAAGGTACAGCAAGCTTGCTGCAGTACATGGTTCAGAGGGATTTCCACAACTCTCTGGCTAGTACTTAAACTGAGATGTTTCTCTCCAAAGTACAAAAACATCTTCTCTGCAGTTGGCTGACTTTCCATTTTGTTTTTTATTGTCTTTCTTTTCTTTAGCTGATTGCACGTTAGCTGTCATTTGCATTCCCTCCTCCTTTTTCATACCCCTGCAGTGAACAAACATGCTCTACACCTCGTATCCCTTTTCCAGGCCTCCTGGTATTCATCCTCTTCTATTAAAATTTCATCTAACTTCATTACTTTTTAAATATAAAAGGAGAAAAATCTATTCCCTTTCCATTGCACTAATTTATTTCTTGACTACATGTATCATTCGAAAATGTGGTCCAATTGTACAAGAGTAAGATGAACATTCAGCTTGCACATCACATCTACAATGCCTTCTGGTTTATGTGGCAGGGAAGAGATACTAAATATAGAAATTAAATAGCTTCCATAGTTAATCTAGATTAAATTAAAATTTTAATATTGAAATTAAACATCTAATGTGACATTTAATCAGTATAATAGTGGGATCATGTATCAAAATATGAGACAGAAAATGGAATGTTCAATATTTTCCACCCCAGAGTCTGACTCTTGGGATCTGTATAAATTTTTTCTTAGGTGCCTATAATTCCCTTCATACATACACCATACACCTTACCAGACAAAAAAGTTTTAAATTACAGGAAGACTTGGCCACAGCCCAGCTGAAGGTCTACTCCTGGGTCTCTTTTGGCATTTACAACACCTGGCACAGGGCCTCACTGGCTGGAAATTGCCTAGAGAGACTGAAAAGGCAAAACAGCTGCCAGGCCAACAGCAGGTTTCCACCTGGCACGAGCTGCTCCATGCTGATTTAAATCTAAATCTACCTAGAATAGCCGCTTTCTGTTGAGGGGCCTTACTCTTTGCTTGGATGCTGGTGACAATTTGTTCTTCCACAGATGACTGCTACAAACAGCAGATTAAATAACCCAAGACTTTATACCACCCCAAGAAGTATTAGAAGCACAATGACTGTCAGCTGGAGAGCTGCCCTCTATGTTCTCTGCACTGAATGCTGCTGTATCCCAGTCCTCAGACATCTCTGGACTTTGGGAGCACCTTCTCATCTCATCAAGGTCCAGAGGGTCTCAGCTTCCTTAGCCCTGCTTGCTCTACAAATGGTGACCACGCAGCCTCCAGGTACCTGGGCATGGCAGTAGGCTCTGGTGAGCCTGTCACCTCTTGGGTGGAGGGGCTGGAAGTAGCAGCTCTTCTAAAGGATTCATGACTGATTCATTTTCTGTCAGCATTCTGCAAGTATTGGTATAAAAGTCTGGAAACCTCATGTTGTTTCCATACCCCATTCCTGTATATCCTTCGGGGCTTCTTCTCACTGCTGTTCAGATAACAGGCACATTTGGGTTCCCCAAGCAAGCTGCATTCCTCAAGATACCAAAGCTCACAGATTATCTTGTCATAGTATTGCTAATGCCAAAGGCCTGCAAAACTTTCTCTGAAAGTATATTCCTGCGCCCAGATGTTTTAATAATTTATAAAGTCAGCAAATCACAGTGTTGGAACAGACATACTTTAATATTAAGCAGCTGTAAATCCAGACCAGATACATTCTGCTGAGCCCAAGGAAAGGCAAATAGCAGTAACATGACAAGACAGCTAAAATATTCAGTACATTTGGAAACCCAAATATTTAACAATTTATGTATCACTTCTGCAGATGCTTAAGGAAGATTTTATTTCACTGAACACAAAGGTAAGCTACTAATAAGGTCAAAAGCATCTTATTCACAGTACACAGCACAGTGCTCTATAAGAGAGCAAACCCCTCAAGAGGACCATAGGTGTTTCTTTCACAACATGCTATATAATTGTAAAGTAATTCCTCTCATCTACTTCTAGTCATGTCAGGCATATGACACAGGAGACAGAAATGAGAGGAAGAAAAACTCCAGCTGAAGAACTTCACATAATCTTCCCCATAGAGGGAAAATGGCAATCAGACACAGTCACCTCTGGGGTAGAATGCAACAGGTTTCAATAGCACAGAGTAACGTTGCGTGTGTAAAGTAGACCTGTGTAGCCTAAGAGTCACAGAGCAGAAAGCGGTGCTACAACTATGTGGTTACTCTGTATGGGCATGCTTTGTTACCACCCACAGGAGTTGTTTTCAAGCATGTTAAGTTTTTCTTCCTTTCAGCAGAACACAGAATATTTGAGTAGAGAAGACATAGTGTTTGTGTGTAAAGAAAAATGGCATTCCACAAACAGAAAAATGGTGGGTCCTATACCAAAAAATACACCGCTAAAGTAATAAAAAAGTCGGGTAATATGAAGCACATGTCTGCTGATGTCTCCTATCCTCATTTCTAATATAAGAGCAAAAGGCATTACCTGTAGACCATAAAATCATGAAATTATTATAGAGTCATAGAATGGTTTAGGTTGGGAGGGACCATAATGTTCAACTAGTTCCAGCCCCCCTGCCGTGGGCAGTGACACTTTCCACTAGACCAGGCTGCTCAAAGCCCCATCCAACCTGGTCTTGAACACATCCAATGATGGAGCATCTACAGCTTCCCTGAGCAACCTGTTCTAATGTCTCACCAGCCTCACAGTGAAAAACTTCTTCCTCACTTCTAATCTAAATCTACCCTCTTCCAGTTTGAAGCCACTGCCCCTCAACCATAAAGCTTTATCCATATCTCCCACCATGAATTTGTACCAACCCTTCTCTAGTTTCCTTTGCTAGCCACCTCCTAAAATTAATACTGCCTTCCAGACAGTGAGTTCACCTTTCTTTTTGCCCAGCTTCTCCCACAAGGTTATCCAGCCACTAGTGTTCCTCCAACAAAACTAAATGGTAACATCCCTTCTTGTTCCTGATGACCTATCTTAAAAAACAAAAATGAGAACAAAAAAAACCCAATCAACCAGCCAAACAAAAAACAACATTTGACTTTGACCTCTAAAATGTGCATTTAAGGTTTCATATTTGGAATGTCAAATTAAAAATTCTGAGCCTGGAGCTCTGAGAAATGTCTGGTGAATATCAGATGAACTGAAAAAATAAAAAGGTGTTTCATCTAGACTAGAGAGAATCTTCCAACCAATTGTGATGAGTTGCAGCATCTGAATATAAATATGCCTTTCAAAGAGAAGTACATTTAAGCTCTAATACTAAAATAACTTGTGCATATTGATGGCAACTTAGCAAAGCAGAAGTTTCCACAGAAGCTTAAAGCATGCTTTGACAAAGTCCCAGCCCAACATAGACATTGCTTGTAAAGGCAACATTGAAAATACCCTGTTGAAATCAAAGGATTGTTTCTTCTCTAGAACTTAGAGGTGACTCCTTATGCACAAACAACAAATATCCATGGCTTTGGCCATCTGTATTCTGTGTCAAACCCTGCAACAGGCACAGCCTTAGCCTACTTTTCTGCCTCAGGCTCTGGCTTGTCTGATACCAGCAGCATCCCCTTCCCAAACACATGCAGTGAAGAGCTGAAGGAAGAGTCTCTGAATGTCCACACATAGAGGGAATTTCCCTGGGGGTGCAGTTCTGTCCCTGCCTCCTGTTTGTAAACGTTGATCTCTCTAATGAAGTAGGAGATGGAGGAGCTTTGCAGCCAGGTAACTGGACTGTCTTGCAAGCTTTGACCGTGGTGCATCTTGCAGTGCCAGCCCCATGGCTGGCCACACTGACAGCATGTCAGAGCAAGGCTTTAATGGGTACTGCCTGTGCAGGAGAGGGACTGACGGATGTTGCTGCTGAGCACACTGTTCCTATTCTCTGCTGTGGTGGGGCCCCAAAACCTTGCTGTCTTGGCATCAAAGAGCAAATATTTCAGAAATTTTGATTTCATCAATTTAAAGTATATTTTAAAGCTGATTTTAGTCAATTTTGTACTCTTGCTTGTTTCTTGCCCTTGTGGCCTAGATGTTATTTCCACAAGTTCAATGAAACCGTCATCACTAAACTCAACAGGTCCACTTCACAATCCTCACAACCACTACCAAATTTCTGACTGCAAAGTGCTGGCTTTGTATTTGATCTTGTGCCTGTGTCTTGCCTGATCGGAGCAACTATAGCACCCTGCTACTGCTCAGAGATAATGGGTCCCCTTTTTAGTTCAAGTGATGGATGTCTACCTTTTCAAGCTGATCTTTTCTTATAGCTGCTGTTCTTTACTGTAGGCAAGAAGTTAGTTAGAAAAGTAGGTGGGGAGCTGTACTTTATGAAAACTATTTTTTAAATTTCATTTAGCCATAGAGATCATTAGACTGGAGGCACAGCAAGATCAAGTAACATGCATAAAGTAACAGTAATTAAAGTTCAAGGTCTGTTTCCCAGATTTCTACCCAGACAAGGAGATAAAAAGCAGGATTCACAGAGATACTCATCACTGGGAAAATTCTGTGCCCATTTCCTGGTTGTGAGGGATACAGACACTGGAGAGAAAAAGAAGAGAGCTGATAAAACATGCGTAAATTATTGCTGTCTTTTTAGAAGAAGTGAAGATCAATTAAGCATAAACATGTTTCTATTTTTCCCCCTTCAGAAAAAAAAAATACTTCTGGAAAAGCTTTCATCGACCAAATGAGCTGCTTCTTAACAAACTACAGTGGCTTCTCCGATTTTTCATTTTAGCAATAGTTAATGAAAATGATTGTCTGATCAGATTGTTGGACACAGTGGACCAAGATGGTATGAAACAAAAACCCCAAACAAGCTTGGTGTCAGCTACCCTGCTTACCTGCCTAAGATGATGGCCAGGGAGAGCCCTCAGCTTTGTTCTATTCTGCTGAGCTGCCTAGGATTTATAGATTACAGTAGGGTTAATGAGTTTTGTTAGTCAATCCCAAAGCACACTACATAAAACCCACAATTTTATAGGGTAGCGTCTCCTCCAGGTCTGGGAAAGACCTGGGGGAAGCAGAAACCTGAGCAAGCAACTTATGAGGAGATGAAATTGATGAATGAAGAAGGTGTTTCCTCACACCTTGGTTACATGATATGTTATCTCTTCAATCAGCAGTGAGCAGAAAATTTTTTAAAAGCCAAAACAAAAAGCAACAAAATATCACTGTAATCTAATTCTTCTCACTAGAATCTATGTGATAACACTCAAAACAGGAGATGCTGCCCTGCTCAATGGAGACCATCGTATAATGGTACCATTTAGTTGGTATCAGTGCAGAAAATACTGAGAATCAGGCCAAGCCAGACACTTCCATGTCTTGCACTACTGTAAGCAAACTAGCAATGAAAGAGAAGGGGAAAGCACTAGACCTGGGGAAATCCTTCCGAGACCTACTGAGTATTAGGGTTAGGCATAACAAACCTGGTGTGTAATCTGATGAGAAGGGACCACAGGTATTTGTAGATCACAAAGCAAGTTGTAATGTTATCAGTCCACAGTGTGTTGCTGGGGAAATCCTTCCGAGACCTACTGAGTATTAGGGTTAGGCATAACAAACCTGGTATGTAATCTGGTGAGAAGGGACCACAGGGATTTGTAGATCACAAAGCAAATTGTAATGTTATCAGTCCATAGTGTGTTGCAGAGCTTGAAATTCTCACCTAAGGGCAGGTAAAATAAGGTTACTTACTAGGAGGAATAGTTTGCTTAGGAAGCAACCTAATTTGAATCCAGGACATTTCTGTCAATAAAAACAAACCATTCCAGATTGCTGTCTCTCTTCCCTTTTGTTCCTGGTTAGTGAGCACTGTCTTCTCTGTGAGTCAGCACAGAAGCTCCGTCAAACACATTTTGGTTTAATCTGGCCACAGGCCAGGAGAGACCAAATTTCTGTTGGATCCCTGAGATAAGCTTTACCCTGCTTGACTGAAACACTTCAGTGATACCTTAGTTTTGGGTTCACAGGAAAGCCATCTTCCTAAAGTGAATACCTGTGTTCCCTGTAGAGAAGGGAAAACATACAGAGACAGACCAGCCTGCTGGAGACTGGTTCCAGTAGTCTCAAGTGTTTTGATTTGTCTTATTTGGCTACTGAGCCAAATAGGCCCCAGTTTAGCAGATGTGTTTTATCTGTTGGCAGTGGTACAGCTAATTGCCCCATTTCACACTGCAGTGTAGTACAGGGTATGTCTAAATATTTTGAAAGTAAACGTGGCCCTGTTTTCCTGGACGCAGCTGTCTCCTTGGCTATGGACTTGCTTTGAGCCTGTTGTGCTAACGCCAGCGGGGTTTGATTGCAGAAAGCATTGCCAAGTGCTTTGGGCACTTCAGCAACACAAAATATTCACAATGACAGGTAGATTCAGCCTTTCTAATAAAGTCAATAGGCTAGGAACTGTGAAGATGTCTCTGTCTGCCTCTGGCCAGCAGTTATGTGGTTAGAGAGAAGAGTCTCAAAATCACTGCATGATTTGTCTGAGTGTAACAGAGTTGTATTTAACTTTTTTTTTTTTTTTCTTCAGAGAACACAAACTTACCCCAGCCATGCCTGGGAGAAACAGCGATGCAGGTTCAGCTGTGCATTTTAGCTGCAGAACTGCCTGGAGGCTTGTCTGTCTCTGTGTCTGACACTTTATGACCTAGACAAGTGGTCTGTGCAGTGGGTGGGGAACTGGCTAACAGACCGTACCCAGAGGGTGGTGGTAAATGGTTCATTTTTAAACTGGCAACTGGTCACAAGCAGGGTCTCCCAGGGATCAGTATTGGGCCTAATGCTGTTTAATATCTTCATAAGTGACTTGGATGCTAGGATTAAGAGCACCCTGATGAAATTTGCAGACAACACAAAAATGAGTGGAGTAGCTGACACTCCAGAAGGCAGAGCCACCCCCCAGGAAGACCTGGACAGGCTGGAGGAGTGTGCTAACAAGAACCTTAGAAAGTTCAATGGGGACAAGTGTAAGGTCTTGCACCTGGAGACATAACCCAGGAATGCAGCTCAGACTGNCTGGAAAGGGTCCAGAGAAGGACCACAAGGATGATCAGGCAGCTGGAAGACCTGCCATAAGAAGAAAGTCTGAGAGAACTGTGTTTGTTCAGCCTTGAGAAGAGAAGGCTTAGGGGAGACCTTATTACCATGTACCAGTACTTGAAGGGTGGCTACCAAGAGGAGGGAGACTGCTTTTTTACAAGGAGTTACATGAAAAAAACAAGGGGGAATGGTTGCAAGTTACTCCTGGGGAAATTCTGATCACAGTCCAGAAGAAAATCCTTCACAATGACAGCGATTAAACATTGTAATAATCTCCCAAGGGAGGTGGTGGATTCCCTTTTGTCCCATTGGACAGTTTTATGGCTCAGCTTGACAGGGTACTGGGCCCTCTCACTTAAACTATATATTTTTTCACCTTGCAAGGTTGGACTAGATGATTTTTGAGGTCCTTTCCGACCTGGCATTGTATGAATCTGTGATATGATTCTGCACATGTTAGCAAGAAGGGCCCAGGCTAAACCAAGGTCATGCTGCTGTGCACTCAGGAAGGGAAAAAGTAGTGGTAAAGGGATTGTGGAGGGCTAATGTTGATGCTCCTTTACCACCAGCTGTGAGAGATTTTTTAAAGAGGTGTGCTGCCACTGGGAACAAGCTCTGCACACCTCAAGCCCTGGTCTTCGCAGAAACAGCACTCTTAACCCAGCTTCCCAACTGTCTTGCACAGGCTAAAATGAGGCCATTGCCGTTTCACTGCCCTGAGCCATTTCTTTCTTTGACTTGACTACAGCTAGCCCTGTTTTCTCACACACCCAGGTCAGCAATGCGAGCTGTGCTATGCAGTATGAGGTTCCAGTGTTGCAGTGCTTCTTAGCCTGACTGACTTTGTCATTGCGTGGGCCCCAAGCCACAAGCTCAGGAAGTGTGGAAAATCTGCTCTTCCCTTTCTAGCTGATTTCCACCTGCTATGTGCTTCCTACAAAATTATAATAAATATGAATCAGGGTGATACTAAATGGAGAGGTCTGCCAGAAAAGGGTCACATCCAGCAGATGCAGTCTGCTCACTTTAATGGCCTATCACTGAATACAGTAATTGATTGAGACGGATTTTGTTGTATTTGTTCCTTTCCAATTAATGTCAGTATGACAGTTTTAAGGAGAAGTCAGACAGGACCTCAGGGAAGCAGCTAAATGCAGAACTCCTCTGAGCATGGAGCTCACTGCAACTGCAGCCCTTAATAAAAAGCTCCGTATATTCAAGCATTGCAAATAATTAGTATTTTCCCCATTGACAATTGCCTGAGACTGACTATGATAATGAACTTTGTTCCTCCTAAAGAGTCAAAATGTGTTTCAGTAGTTTATGACTATGCAATCAGACAGATATGCAAGTTCTAGTGGCTAAAAATGTATATATCTTAATTTTCTACTTCCATGGCTTGTTCCAGTACTCTCTTAGCTAAACAGTTGGTGTAAACTCAAACATCAAACAATGCACCAAGACCGGGCTCCAAACTCTTGATGCTGTTGGTTGTGGTGCATGAGGCACAGACACTGAATGCTGGTGCAAACAGAATCGTTTATTCACGCAGTTAGCTGCTATATATACTCTTACATGCTGTCAGTCTCATGATCTACAATTGTTTTGATGTAGCCCAGTTAGACAGCTCTCTAATTGGTTAGTTCTAATTCCATCGCTATCTTCCTTGCAAGAGGTGGTCTTGTTATTTACAACGTGCAGCTGTAACAACAGACCTTGACTTCTTAATCGCTCCACATTCTTCTCACAGGTACCTTGTGTCTCCCCATATTCTTTCTCACAACTCCCTTGTTTTTACCCAAACTCGCACATTATTAGGAGGCCTGTGAAATAGCACATTATGTAGTTTCCCACAGCTGGTGGTTCTTTTCTGTAGAGATCCAAAAGGACTATGGAAAAATTGTTTCCTGTGCAGCATTCACAGACATATCTGTGAAACATTTGCCTGGAAAACCATTTGTCTGCCCTACTCACAATGGATTGATTGCAACCAGTAGTTACATCTCCATGAATAGAACAGCTCACATTCATACAGAGGCTTAAGTTTCATGTTCTGTCAAATAGACAGCCTGGGCTTTTAATAGGACCCAAGACACAAATGCCCCAGTGATAATCTAATCTATTGATTTTCCTTTTCTACATTTTCTCATATGCAGTAGCTTTATAATCAGATAGTTTCTCCCTGATTCTGCTTAGTTCCTAGTATTAACTATTACCTGTTGTCACGGTCGGGCGCACAGAGGTCCGACCACTTCCCAAAGGGAGAAGGGTTGAGGGTAAATTGGGATATCTCCCCACCAAGCTTGCAGGCGAATATGGAAATCAAATCGACAGCAGCAGCAGCGATAGCGATGCCCTTCTCGACGCAGTGCAGGAGGCGGCGAAAAGAGAAAGATTGTTTTCTTTTTGAGTTTTTATACTTTGCTGCACGTTATCAGATTTCCGGCTTCCGGCGGCAGCCACCGCAGACCTTCATGGGAGTTGTGGTTTCTCTGTTTTAAATAAGACATTTTCTCAATTGTGTGTTGGTTTCCCACACCTATATACACACATGCACACACTCTAAACAACAAGTGTGTTCAAAGCACTGAAAAGAATGTTTTGTGATCTTTCACCTTCTGGTACACATAAAGAGATGATTAATTTTCCAAGGTATTTTGTAGGTATCTGTACAATCCAATGACAGCATTTTGTACTCCTCTAATCCTTTTCTGATTAATTGACTTCTTTTGGCCAGGTTCTTATCTCCACCACTATGAAAAGGGCAGATCCAATGGACTGAAAAGAGCTACTGTAGATTTCTTTGCTGCAAAATACAATCTGAATCACCAGTTTCTCTTCAGCTAATTCACACATAAAGCCTTCTCATGTCCACAAGACCTACAAGACTTTATATTAAACTATCATTGTATGAGTGGCAGGAACAAAGACTGTGGCAGGAAGCATTTGCTAGGAAAAGAGGACGTAGTCAGATATAGTCAGCATCAATAGCTTATAGATGTTGTGCCAGGTGGTGACAGCCTTTTGAAGGTTCTGGGAGATTTACTTTTATCATCTCAGGAGATGATCAGAACTTCGTGGAAGAAATGTTTTATTTTAAAGACATGAGGAAGGAGGTCTCTGCTATCTGGGACACAGTGAAAGCAGATGTTAAGAAAGAAAAGGAAGAAATAATTGAGTGTTTCTGACACAGTAG